>VYXH01009037.1:51019-116031 GCA_013397275.1 Burhinus bistriatus
TTTTCATTCTTGGCACAATTCCTCCTACCCTACTGAAGTGACACTCTAGAATTTGGCTAGTTTTGTGATTATAATGGTGCCTATGCCATCTATACATGTTACTTGCACATTTAATAAGGTATTTCAGATTCCTTTTATCCATATTACTGAGAAGCTTTTTATTAAGGGTGTGAAATAAAGTAGGTAAATGTTCATGACTTTTTATAGAGGAAGCACAAGTCCAATGTTTGATTTATTTCCTTTAATATTTGTGGATACTGACTATTAGATCAGAGTCACAAAGATGGAAGAGTGATCAGAAAAACTGTAACAAAAAGTATTTACCTCAACTTTCTGTAATTCCATCCTGTTCTATTCTGTCCTATACTGATTGTCAGGGTCTCTTCCCAGATCTGTCTGATCACCTCTGTGGACCTCCAGTGCTTGTTTTTGGGGAGGATGAAACAGCAGGTAGCCAGAAGTCCTTTGTTGGTGCCCAGTGCAGACAATTCTGCTCTAAAAATCCTTTGGTGGATTGGATTTGATAAAAGCCTTTGTCCAACTCTCATTATCATGTGCATTAGGCAACCTATCTTTTCTGGCATCACTACTTTTCTTCTTCCAGTGTTACCTAATTCGAGTGAGAAATGTGAAAGTCATGATGACTGCGTGTTATTCTGGTAGAACAAATAGTTTTCACGTGACTTGACATGCAGTTCTGCTTGCAATGAGCTGTGTTTGATACCTTCATAGCGTATGTTGGGAACTGTATTTCATATTTCAAGGAATCTGCAGTGATAGTTTGGAGCGGGCAAACCCAAACAGAAGAGCCTGTAGAACTAGCCTTATTATGCCAGGAGTTGTGTTGGTGGAGGTCTCTATTCCATCCCATTCCGAATGATTTCTCATTAACTTGATGAAAGGGAGCAGAAAATAATTACTTTTCCTATCATGTTAGTAAGGTCCCCAAATATTTAGTTAAAACAAGTTTATGAGTCTGAATGTCATCACTACAACCATGCTGAGTTTCAAGAATACATAGTTCTTTGTTGTTTAATCTGTGGTGTTTTTTTTTTCTTTCCGTTTTGCTTCTTTGTGTTAAGCATCTTCACTAATTTTACCTGCTATGCCAGCTCACTACTCAAGACAGGATTGTTCATATCTATCTAATTTTCCCATCTGATTTCATGGAATCATGGAATTTTCAGAGTTGGAAGGGACCTCTAGAGATCATCTAGTCCAACTCCCCTGCTGACGCAGGAATGCCTAGAGCACATTACTCAGGACTGCATCCAGGTGGGTCTTGTGGAGTTCCCTTCTCTGGAGGTTTTCAACCTCCCTGGGCAGCCTGTTCCAGTGCTCTGTCAGCCTCACCATAAAGAAGTTTTTTCTTATGTTTGAATGGAACTTCCTATGTTCCAACTTGTGCCCGTTGCCCCTCGTCCTGTCACTGGGAACCACTGAAAAGAGTCTGGCTCCATCCTCCTTCAACCCACCCTTTAGATACTTGTAAGCAAGAATAAGGTCTCCCCTCAGCCTTCTCTTCTCCAGGCTAAAGAGTCCCAGCTCTCTCAGCCTTTTCTCATAAGGGAGGTGCTCCAATGCCCAGTCATCTTTGTTGCCCTATGCTGGACTCTCTCCCTGTCCTGCTTGAGCTGGGGAGCCCAGAACTGGACACAGTATTCCAGTTGTGGCCTCACCAGTGCCGAGTAGAGAGGGGGAATGACCTCCCTCGACCTACTGGCCACACTCTTCCCTATGCAGCCCAGGATTCCATTGGCCTTCCTGGTGACAAGGGCACATTGCTGGCTCATGGATTATTTACTATCTACCAGGACTCCCAGATCCTTCTCCTCCAAACTCCTTTCCAGCAAGTCCACCCCTAGCCTATATTGGTGCCTAGCATTCTTCCTCCCCAGGTGCAGGACCCTACACTTGCTTTTGTTGAACCTCATTAGATTCTTCTCTGCCCGGCACTCCAGCCTGTCCAGGTCACATTGGATGGCAGCGCGGCCCTCTGGAGTGTCAGCCACCCCTCCTTGCTAACTTCAAATGTCTGCTTTTTTTTTTTTTTGTATTAACTACTGAGCCATTTCATTACTGCACCTGTGCAGATAGACTTTCTTCTACTTTTTTGCTGGAGGTCAAACATAGCACTATCTTGCATCTTACCTTTCACTTAGACAAATCCTAGCCTTCCATCATTTCATTATAGCACTGTGTGAATGAGAGGCTCATAAACATTGTCTATCCTTCCCATACCAGGCAGAAAGCCTCATCAAATATATCCCGTTCATGTTACTGTTATCAGTCAGAAAACTCATTATCCAGATAGATCATGAATTTCAGCTGTGAATTGTCACTGCTACTCAGTCCTACTAGAAATATGAGGGAGAAATGCCTTTTTGTTTGTATGCACAAAAAAAGCTGAGTTTTTGTCTGGAAATGGAAAACAGAAATCAAGACAGAAAATATATTACCCTGCAGATTCTCAGAGCCTTACATCAGCCTGCTTTTGGTTGTAGCATACCTCTGCAGTGGTTGAGTTATCTCTGAGCCAGTCTCCTCTGATGTGGGACATCTCATCAAGACAAGGGCGGTTGAGAATGCCCTGTGACTGCCTACCTTGCCTCTGAGAGGTGGACGCCAAGGTGCACCATGGCAAGGGAAAGTCTGACTTAAACTCTGTCCTGAAGGAGGATGGACAGCTATGACTTTATGGCCCTCACGGGGCTTGGAGAGGAGCTCAGAATCAGGATATTTTTTGTTCCTAATGCTTTTGTTGAAAAGTTGTTTTCTATGGCTTTCTTCTCCATTTTCTGCCTGTCTCTACTTCTGATGTGTTACCACTTTGCAGACCTAGCAGGTTGCCCTTCCAGAATAAGGGGCTTATATTCCCATCTCTGCGTATCTGCTAGGTTTTCTAGGTGAGTTGTCAAGTCATGCGAAGAGACCTGGGACTGTGGCAATGGTGTCAGCTCCTGTTCCTCTCCAGTTTCTCAGCTCCTGAATAGCAGGACTGAGTCCACCACTGTGATGTGTGGTCCACCATCATATCCAACACCAGAAGGACATGATAGTGCAGGGACCTGCCAGGACAGAGCTAGGTTTCACCACTGCTTCATAGCATGGTAAAGTAAGGAGAATAGTCTCCCATAATACTGGAGACAGTAGCTACATTGTGGAAAGAAAAGAAACATTGATTATATCTGGAGATTTTATAGCATAGAGATTGCGTCCTATAAGCAATGCTTCCTTCTCCTCCACAAAATTTTCTCTAAGACCAGCTTGAGACAGCTGGTGAGACTTTCCAACTTGTAAACAAAGAATGTAGAATGGAGAGAAAATTAAGATAACACTGAAGTCTTAAGTACAAATGAACAAAATATATAACATTCCATATGTTTTTGTGTGCTTGTGATTGATAACCTTGTTTTAAAGAGCAGCAGTTAGAGACTCACTCTTAATTTCTACTTCAGCTTTCCTTTTGGTGTTTTTTTTTTTTTGTCTCTGTGTGTTACCTTTTAAAGTTATCTTTTTTAACGCAGTTAATCCATCTTAGAAAACAGCCTTTTCAAAAGTGTTTTTATTGTTCCGCACAGCCCCTGCCTTCCTACCAGCTCAAATCATATTGACACATTCACACAGTTGAAGTTGGCATTTTGACACGTGTACACATCGTTTTCATCTGCTTCCTGGGGATGACTCCAAAGCCTGAGGTTTCTTTTAACACTCTGAAAAGCCTCTGGCTTTGTGCAAGGCTGCATTCCTTAACAGTATACCAACTCTGAGGTTCAGCCAATGTTTACTTTGCAAGAGAACTTTTTAATACCAAAAAGAAAACAGTCCTACATTCCACATAGGAAGATGTTATTTGCCATTAAAAAAAAACCCAGACAGCAGTAATGATAATAACGATAGGTGAAATTGCTATTTTAGGGGAAGAGTTATAATTACTTTTGAATCATGGCTGTGGGCTGAAGAAAAGATAAGCACAGTGTGTTTTGCAGAGTCAGGCATGTGATTAAGAATACATCTTCTTGCTTTGCCCTTTATGAAAACAGGAGTGACTGGTGGTGAGGATATATTTCATTTTTATTGGAGAACTACCTAATATATTCAGCTTCAGGGGGACACTGGCTATAATAGGACAAATTGTTAGCTGGTTTAAGTCCAGACCTCTATAGTGATGATCTAACTTTGTCTTATCAGCAAAGGATGTGGCCCAGTAGATCTGAAAGGTGATTCTTGTTGATGGCCCTTCAAGACTGATCTGACTTCAAGCTGTAAGAGAAGTGACTACTCCAATCTTGCCACTGCATCTAACTAGGTGCTCATGCCCATCCCTTGCTTTGGCAATATTGATCATGCAGCAAGCTGATCTGGCTAAAAAAGTTTACTTTTTTTTTTTTTTTTTGGTAGAGTTCCCATTCTGCTAGCTCAGCTAATTGATCTGGCTGATTGCAGGGCCACACTGCTGCTGGAATTTGTACAGGGAAGGCAACAAGTATGTGCGTGGGGTAAAGGTAAGGCACTCCTTTCAAAGGCACCTCACAGATTGTTTTAAGACATCTGTGAAAATGTTCCATTAGATATTCAGTTTCAAACTGGGACCTTGCTCTTGCTGAAGTGAGCAGTAAAACTCCCATGTGGTAGGACTGGGCTCTTAGTGAATAAATCTGATGATGCTACAGAAGAAATGTCTTTGTCATCTGTGCAAAATGCATGTATCGTGAGGGTGAGGAGAACAAGAAACAGACACAATCCATTTATTTTTATTATACAGTTATGATTCCTAATGCTGAGGGATTAAATCAATTATGGATAATATACATTCTGGAAATTGAAGCATGTGACATATGGAGCATGTGGAACGCCTTTGTGAGCTGGGGAACTGGGAGACAGGAGAAAACGGGGGAAACGACTTTCAGTATTGTTGAGTTCTGATCTTCAAAAGCATGTGTTATTGTGAGTGGCATGTTCTAGCAAGAACAGTGATCACTGGAAAAATGGTGCCATTAAAGGTGATTTAAGTTCAGGGTTTAATGTGTTATTTTTCCTACTCTTGGAAATGTGCTTTTATTTTTAAAGATTATTCTCACAGACCGTCAAGTGTTCATTTTGGGAACCAAGAAGAAATCTTTCCAAAGCCATATGAGGATATATTAGTTTTACCCAGGGTGAATGTGACACAAGCACGCTTCCCTGCAAGAATGACCCTACTTATTTGTCTTCTACTCAGCAGTTTATCTGTTTTTACAATGATCCAAATAGATTCAAAGGGGAGGAGGGCTGATCCATTTGTTTTCTTCCCACATAAGATACAGTTCAAATGTTTTGCACTTCTGCAAATGTTGTGCAATCAATCTCATTCAAAGACGTGCAGCCCACAATATTTAGTCCTGACAACTGTGCCGACATGAAGAAAGAAGGTGCAGCTTTGTTGTTCTGAATCACTTCATGAAGACCAGCCAATCCAAACAGATTTTATTTGGGTGTAAGGCTTTTTTTTGGTATTATTGCCAAGACGGCTTCATGCTCAATTAAAAACAAAACATGCTGAAGCCCTAAACCTTTTAGCAATTCCAGATCTGCTAATGATGTCAGATTGGGCAGTTCCCAACCAAGGAGACATCATTTATTACAGAGGCTGACATCAGTAAGAGACGATGGCCTTATGTCAAAGCTCTTTACTGGGACACAGAACTAAATTCAGTTTTCACCTTCCTCTTACAACCTTTCTGTGACCTTGATGAAACCACTCCTCTCTGACTTGACATCATGGTACTTAGGGAGTTTATGACATAGTCATGTGCTGGATGGTAACTTCTGAAAAGAGTGGTTAAAGCAGTGTGTGGGAAGCTTGTCATCATTAGTAATGTGCTTTTGCAATTTGGAAGGTAGTTTAATTCTGGGTTATACGTTTGGGTAATGCTTCACCAGCTGTAACGTACTGAAATGTATCGAGTTCCACACAACACAGTAAATGTGCAAGCCCACTGCTATCAAGCAGACACATGCCTCTTTCCCAGAGCCTTCCATTTCTTCTCTAGCACTGGTTTGCCTTCATTTAGGCAATTTGAACAGGAAGTACCAGAAGTGTGTCTTCATGCCAAATTGTCAATTTGATTGCCATCTAATAGCGGTCTCTGATTGTCATTAATTACAACTTTTCAGGTGCTGCAAATGTCAAAATTGGGAAAAATGAAGTTGATGGCAACCAAAATCAGGAAGAAGGACAGTCTGTACCTTTTCTGAATTTCTTAGGTCATCCTAGAGAGTGCAGTTCCTACCAAATTTCATTTTAAGGTACGTGTTGTCTCAGTGGGTGTCTGCCCCGAAAGGAGAGCTTGCTTCCCGAACTGTTTTTGATAACCAAGTGAATTTTTTCCTTAAAAACGGTAAAGCCTTCTGCCAAATGGCTGTCTGAACAATCACATTCGAACTGAAAAATGGAAGGAAAAAACATCATGTAAGTCAACCTGAAATGAAAGTTTTCCAGTTTTCTTGGTGACATCAGTTCTCATCCATCACATTTTAGTAATCAAATATTTGTTCCATTCAAAATAAAACTCATGAAGAGAAATATTGATTCAGTGAAAATAAATGTAGGTAAACTCGGTCTCAAAACGTTGCTTCAATCTGGAAAATGGATTAATTCCATTTTTGTCTTTTCCAAAATTATTACTTTTTTGGCTGCTCTCATGACAGTAAGGAAAACTCCGAAATTTCAGGAGACAGCCTCTTGTGAATTCATAGTCTAATTTCCCGAGAAGCAGAGAAAGAGCGGAAAGGCATGATAACAGCAGGGAAGTTGCACTCTCCCAAAGTTTACTGGCATCATGCACTGAGTGAGTATCATACTCATGTTCAGCAGTAACTTTTTTACAGGAAGTCCCACAGAACCAGTGGGAATGATATTTTATATAAGAGTAAGAACTGCTGAAAGGTAGGAAATGGGGAGAGTTAGTCCTAGTTCCAGGCGAGTACATGAGACTGCCTCTTGCTTAATGGTAGAGCTCAGATTTAGCTGGAGTGCTCAGACATTCCCTTCCGCGCGCCCNTTTGGAAAGCTTCTCCTAGATTTCCAGCCTGCTGCCAGCATCTGGCAGTGGCCAACCTACTGCAGTTCCTGACTTGTGCAGTGCACACAAGCCTTGATGTTAGCGGAATGCACAAATGGGTGTGTGCTTTTTTGTCTGCGCTTACTTCATCGCTTGTGAGGAAGAGCAACAAGCAACCATCTGTCATGTGTGGAGTCCCTTCCTTGCCACTGAATGAGCTGGTCTTCCCCTCATTTCAGATAAACTTTTTATGCTCCTGACAGAGGAAATTATCAAAGTCAGTAGATGACAGGCCAAAAAATAGCAACCCAAAATGTAAGTCTGGGAGCTCAGCTCACAATTTCTACTTTTTTTAGATTGCAAAGAATCCTGAGTTATTTGCAATAGCAATAAAAGGAAATATTGTCTTCCTACTAGAAGACAGAGGTGTTTCTGTTGTATTTGACAAAGAAGAGAGGCTTTTATATGGATTACTTCTGCCATTGTTTCAATATGATATGTGGAACCTAAGCATTTGTATAAATGCTGACTGTCTTTCCAAGACAAGTGCCTGATGGTAGGATAGCCTGCTATCCACTTTTCTTGCTCTGTGTAACATTGATTGATGTTAAGTTCCAGCTGGGAAACAGGCAGAAGAGTGTCTCAGAGCTTCTTAGCAGGTTGTAGACTCTTTCACACCATAGATTAGATGCTAAACAACCCTGACGTTGATTGTTCCACAGACTTGTAGGATGGATTTAATGGGCTTTGTTTAGCTGTCAATATTCATGCCTTAAAAATCATGGCTAGGCTGGGCAATGAGAGTCATGCTTGCTAGCAAGCCTGCGGTGTGACCAAAGAGCAGACAATGCATCATGCCCCTCTTTGGAGGTGCTCAGTCAGAGCCACAGACATGCAACATTGGCTAGGTTAGTGAGGGATGCTTGCAGAGCCACAGCTTGCTGTAACTGCTCTGTGTTTCCCTGTGCAGGATGATTGTTCTGGCACCCTTTCTTAGCCAAGAATTCTGAAGGATCAAATGGTGATTCTGTACTGGTGTTACAGCCTGGATCAGAAGAGCGTTACCAGCCATCACCTCTTACTGAGCTTTGAATTGCAGCAGAACAAGGTTATGATGCTTATGAGCTGGATTACTTTTGTACGGAACCAAGCTGGAAGACGTGCACGTAAAACCCTGCAGCTGCAAATGAATACTGAGTACCTGGGATCAGACTAGACGTAGCTTGAGGAAACACTGAACCCTCAGGTGTATGTACTGTGGATGTCAGATCCTCAGCAACGAGTGGTTTGCCCTACGGAGCTGCTCCTATTGATTTACATCACCTGCTGTGAAAGCTGGGTATACAACTCCGATTGAATTCAAATGAGACTAGAAAAACCTAACTACTGTCTATGAGTTACCCTTATGCAGCCTCTGATGGCGAGGAGGGGAAGAGTAGAACTGGAAGACTCAGTACTGCAGGCATGAATGAACAAAATAAAGAAACCACAAAATGTGGTTGCTTAGCCTCATTCATTGCAACGTTTGCCACAGGTTCTGCTTCAACTCCAGCAAAATCATATATTCGCAAAAGTTAACGTGGGTCAGAGGATGAGAAAGATAAGTGAACTTAGTGACACATGGTGGGGAAAAAATTGGATGCAAAGTAGGAATGCAGTGTTTGGACAAGAAGTGTTACCGTACTGAGCCAAAGGAAAAGGCTCAAGATCAATCAGCCAGAGAACGAAAAGCTTTAAAGGCAGAAGAAATGCTAAAGTTAGCATGTGTGGCTTACTATAAATTGGGGTAATCTGAAACAGATATTCTCTGAAGAATATTTCCAATGTTTCCTGGCTCTGCTCCAGCTACTTCAAAGCCCTGTTATCAGTGAATTGTGGTCCCAGTGTTAGGAAAGCTGGGCGATGTTCTAAGGAAATGTCAGCTTCAGATCACAGTTTCCTCTCCTTTCTGTGAAAAGAGGTCAAATTAGAAAAAGCATTGCCCACACGCCGTCTCTGTCACAGCCCTCCGTGGCCCACTTTGTTAATGTTTGAGCTAATCCTTAGGATAGGGAACAAAATTGCTTTGAAACAGTAGGCTATTTGATTTAGGAAGCAAAGTTTAAAATAATACCCCAGCAGTATGTGTTGCCAAAAATCTGCTAGGCTGTAACATTCATTAGAGACATGCAGAACAATCAAGGGAAGTTTTTAATTCCCCTCCTCCACTTTAGGATCCTTCCCACCCTGTGAAATCTCTTAGGGCATTGGGTAACCCTGTACCTTGCTATCTGGGTGCTAATTAGTACAAGGTTTGATCAGGTAATTGGAGTTAGTGGAAGTCTTACTTCTGTTGTGTTCTCTGTAGGCACCAACCTCTGAAATGTCCTCTTTCATGTGAACAGTACCCATGCTGCTCTTGGTTCTCAGTGGTCTGAAGAGTAGAGTTAGGAAAGGTTCATTGTTTTACTTTATGTAATGCGTCTGTTTCACAAATCCAGGTGTTGCTCACGTTAAAATACTGACATTGCTTGGTCTGCCAGGATTCAATCTTGTTATTTCAGAAATGGCTTTGCTAGCAGGGCACATGTAAGAGACTTTTTAGAGGTTAGATATTGCAGTCAACAAACTGAGATCATTAAACTGAATCACTTCAGTTTGGCTGTTGAATTTCAGTGGAGCTTGATCTGACATTTGCAGAGAAGATGGTTTACATTGTAGGACTTTAGATTTACTCCTGATTACCCTCATACTTCATTACCCTAGGCCAGGAGTATGCTGAATCTGAGCATTGACATGCCACAACTCAGTATATCAGCTAAGGATCCATGGAGGCATCTGTGTATCTATTGCTAGCCACCTGAATGAGGAATCCCCTGGTCCTCACTGCAGAATGCAGTCTCATCTTGGCCAGGTGAATCTGTGGATGCATTCCCTCTCCTTTATACCAAAACCTTTGCAGCGTTGGATAGGTAAATGCAATGCCATTACCTGGGCTCAAACAACCTAAATGGGATGGGAGGTGGTTTTCCACGATTCCACATCTTATCAAAGCAGAGAAGAGCAAAACTAAGCCTTGCTATAAATTTCTTTATATATATACCTCATGTCCATTAAGTTCTTTTTAATGCTATATCCTGTGGCAGGAGCAAAAGAAAATATGTAATTAAAATCCATTCAATATGTTGGTCTAAAACCAACTCCAAAGACACGGGATTTCAAGCTATGTGATGAAAGGAAATCAAAAGATGATAGTGTTTTGGATGTGTTTTTTTTGCTAGCTCTGGGAGTGCTAATAACTGACAAACAGAATCATTTGCTTCACTGATCATGGATGTAGCTGTAGTAACAATACAGGTGACCCTTTCAAAACCCTCAGTGAACTTCCAACCCCGCAATGGTTTAGATCTTTAATGGTGTCTTCCTCCACACCACCAGGTGAATACAGGTCATCCTGGGGCAGGGTTGCACACACATGTGCAGTTAATGTATAGTATTGTATGTATCGCAAGTGTTTTACCTTCGTTATATAGTTCTAATCTGAAAAATTGCTCCCTATAAAGAAATGAAAATTGTAACACCATTATTCACCAATAATTCTTCAGAATCACAGGCTAGGTTCAGACTAGATATGAAAGGCCACACTGTAGCAAAACATTAGAAAAGGCACACAAGAGATGAGGAGAAAGTTACGTATTACTCAGCTGGAATCATGAATCATGGTCAAGAGTGTCTCAAATATTCAATTCACGCATACTGTTTTTCTGGGGGAAAGGGTAGATGAAATAAAATATTAAAAGTGAGAGATGTTAGACACTTTGTTTACTGAACTAATGAAAAACGCTCAGATGCTCAGCTGAGTATGCCATAAAGACCTGTATGGAGCCAGGTAGAATAAGAGTAAGAAAGCTGAGGTAACTGGCAGACAGAGACCCCTGTGGATTTGGAAATGCTTAGTTAAAGCAACCTCTTTACGTTTTTTTTACTGCTAGTGGCAAGTTGGTGCTGGTTCTGGCCTTGTTTCTTACTTTTGGCTCGCGGCTCCCACCTCTTGTGGAACTAAACAAAGGAATTGCTGCGCTGAGCCAGCAATGGTGTTTCATGCATAATCTAAAGATTCATCTCTCTGAGATTAGGTTGCTTGTCCTTCAAGGCTTGTTTTGTTTTTTTGATCACTCTTGTTATTTTAAAAGGCAAAAAAAAGAGATCATGGCCAATCGAGTACTAAATGACTTACCAAAGGTTAATCTTTGTTCTCTTTTTAAGTCATTTATGAATAGCCAGCTATTCAATATTTTCAGTTATTGTGAATCACTTCATTTCAGATTTGGAAGTTTGTCATGAACTATTTGCTCTGTGTTCAGGTAGTCTGACTAGTGGGGTATGACTAGTCTGCAATTTTGCTGACTGGAATGCTAATAAATGAGAGGAAAGAATTTGACGTTTTCAGGATGACTGCTTTAACTCTCGCATGTGAAACCTTTTCTGAGCTAACAGCCACAAAAGTATTCACCAGAATTTCACTTCCAGAAAACAGTCTAATGCACTACAAGTCACTTATTTATAGATGTAGAAAACTACTAAAATGGTTTCTGAGTGCTGTAGAAGTGGTTCTCTTTGAACCAATGTTTAAATAGCTCATTTAGTGAGAGTGAGCCATCATCACATTTCACTGGGGGCAGAAGATGTTCCTTTTGTTTAATGTATAGTGGTTGCAGTCTCATGAATATCTGATCCCTAGGGATTTGAGCTTCTTAGAAACAGAACTTCCTCCAAATCCATGCTCTCTTATTCCCAGAAACTCATCCAAAGAAGCAGAGCTCGTGTAATTGAATAAATGACTGTGTCTATGGAACAGATTCGTCTCAGACCAGGTCTCAAATTTATCATAACAGTTCTCCCCTGAGGTACAGCAGCAGAAAAGAAAATCCAGGGCTCCACTGATGGAAACAATTTTCGAAGAGAAGGAGACCTGCTATCACAATGAGTGAAGGCAGAGTAGTTGTTAGATTTAATGTATATGGAAAGGGTAACCTCACGATTTTTCTTTCTGATTCTTTCCCATTTAACCCCAGCAAAAGTGTCGCAGACAATAGGCTGTTAAATTTTTCTAGGTTTGGAATGAAAATAGCAAAATTACTTCTAGATTCCAGAAGAATTCAGATTTCAGGAGTGGCAGAGACACATCTTTTCTTGGGACTTTGATGTGGGCTTGCTCCTTCCTAAAGGCAACATTGTTTGACCCAATTGGAAGTTTCAAAGGCTCACTTTTCTTTTTTTAAAATGGCTATTCATTAGAATGGTAAGGGACTTACCATCTTCCTTGTCAGGGAGGAGAATTGAGGGTAGTACTGCTATGTGATCCAACCCGTGAAGTACTCTTTGCAACTGAAGTAAAGAGGAAATAACTTTGGGACCATGCAGCAGGACTGTTGCCTTAGGCTGACCCAAGAATTGCTGGATGTGGGATAAGAGCAGTCACCGATTTCAGCAGGACCAGCCATATAGTAACTGATTAATGACTGCAGTGCTCACTGTTTAGTTCTTAACAGTGAGAGAGTACATCTTTCCTAGTTGTTACTGCAAAGGAGGCCCTGGGTACAATTGTGCTGCTGCAGGCAGTTATTAAAAAGAGAAAGTCTGAGAAGCAATGGATATGTTATCTCCTCAAGAAGCAGGGGCATCTCCCCTGGCCTCTCCCATCCTGGGGTCTGACCTTCCTTCCTCAGACCTGTCTTTAATGTCACTTATTGAGAGTTACAAAGTGCAGCACTGCAGAGAAGGGTCTGGATAGTGAAGCCTGCCTCTCATCAAGGATGGGTCCTGAGAGCCTCCAAAGGACACCGACTTCCTCTCTAATCTTTTGAAAAAGACTATGTGAAGAGGAGACGGTGACTGTGTCTACGCGTTCAGGGAGGGGAGAGGAGGAACATTTCCAAGAAAAGACTTCAGTGATTTTCTCTGTTAGTCTGATGCATCCCTCTACTAGCTGACTGGTTAGCTGGGAAGATCCCTGCGTGCCCTGAAAGACACAACTTCCATTCTAATTCTCACAACCTCTCTGGGATATTGCAGACAACTTTCTTCCTCTTTTTCATTGTCTTGATATTTAGGGAAATTTGTACAAAGCCAGTTTGCCTCAGATAATGCAAAGTTAAAGTTGTGAGAAAAAAAGATTAAAATCAAGGAAATTCTGAATACTGGAGTTATTCCAGCAGCTATAAGTGTGCAGTCTTTGATCTCCTACATATTTTATGGTTTGCATCACCAACAGAAAATTATCTTTATGTTCAGATTTAAGCAGAGAGAAGTAAATTAAAAAAATATATCATCCCAGTTTTACCTTTAAGATGATCAGAGGTTCTGTCTGTCAGAGACAGCAAGTGGGGCCAAATTAGCACAAGGTATGATTTTTTAAGTAAGGGAACAGTAAGACGAGAAATTCTTATGCCTCTTTTTATTACTAAATCATCAAGATTTATCTTAAAAGCATAATTTGCTTTGGATATCCCCTGCATCATGGGAGACCAGTGTTTTCTAGTGGACAGAGCATTTCTGGGTAGTCTATGAGAGGCAGAAGCTCTTACTGCTTGTGTCACTCTGTTTGTGACATTTTGCAAGCAGCTGATTTCCATAGGTTCCTCCAGTTTCTCCTTCCTCAAATGGGGGAAAATAGCTTTTTGTTTGATTTTAAAAGCACTTTGAAACTTAATATGGGGTGAGGATTTTGCTCATAGGCTTTTTTTGATTTAGAAAAAAACATAAAGCAGAATGCTGCTTTGTCCCTCAAACCCTTGCAGGTTTTGCCCTCTTTTCTGAGAATGCCAACAACTGAGACCAACTGTGACAATGCTTTTTGAAGTGAGAAGCCTTGTGCCTGTCGTATCAACGGAGAATCCCAAACACACTTAATATTCTTTGGACTCCTGAGTAGCCTGATAAAGCCAAGCACAATGTTGCTGTTATGGCAAGGCCAAGATTTTTGTGCATGCTTTTTTCTTTACATAGGTCTGGAAAAACTGCATGAAGAGCCTTTTCTTCTTTTGTCTCCTTTTTCAGTTCCAGACCAAGCCAGAGTCAGACCTTCAAGAAAGTCCAGACACTTTTAAAAAAGTAATTGTTTGATTCTCTGTATATTTTTGTGGGGGGGTTACAGTACGTACAATTAATGTGACTCAGGCTCAGGGTCAAAAGTCTGAGTTGACTATGACTGGACTTCTAATTTCCTCCATAGCAAGTCACCCATCCTTTCTCTGAGTCATTCTTCAGCAGACAGCTTCAAGTTTAAAATTAGAAAGTAGAAACATATACCAAGAGAAATGACTGATGAGAATGCTGCAGGCACAGCTTTTTTAAGCTTCATGAGCTGATGTAGCAGCAGCTATCTCAAGGGGGCCCCATTCTAATGTCTACAACAGATGCCCTTTAAGTTAAGATATTCATAAATAATTCAGGCTGTAGGACATCTGCAAACAAATATGGCATGAATGTATCATGAGCTGGTAAACATACCCATTGTTGGTGTCAAACAATCCCTTTGGGCACTCTTACTACAGATGTCTTTTGTAGAAAGAGTCTTCCACAGTGCATCCTGGTCATGTAAGGCCCTGGGAGGATGAGCAAGGGCTACCAAGCAACAGCAGTGGTATTTGTTATGCACACAGGCCTTTTCAGAGAGTACAGCTCCCTTGCTAGAGGTCTTTTGCACTCACCAGCAGGCAAACGTTGCAAATGAGACTCTCACCAGATGCATTTGAAAGGAGAACTGAAGACCTGAAGCATACAGAAGTGGTAGAATGAGTCACTCTCCTGACTCTCTCTAGTCCTTACAGTGGTACACAGAATGCCTTTCAAAGACAGATCTGGGAAGATGTTTATCAAAAACTAGAGCATTTATCAGACTAGCGAGCTACCTACTGCTCTTCGTCATTTAAAATCTATTCAGTTAAAATACTGGCACTCAAAAGACAGGGTTGAATAAAGCTGAGATCACTGTGTACTTGAATAAAAAGAGCACACAATCTATCATCAATACATTTGGAAGGAGTTGAGAGAGTCTATTCTGATTGCATAGATTTCTCCCTTGTGTAATTCCCTTTGCTCTCCAGTCTGAAGCTCATGGTGTCCACACCCTGCCCTCTTAATGGCCAGCAGACTAATAAATGGTTTTTAATACTATTTATGTTATTGTAGTGTGTGAGAGACTAAGTAATAGAAAGGGACAAATAGATTGGATTGTAACACAGAAAGGAATAAGGTGATTGTCCAGGGAAGTTAATATGGAATCTCAGTCTGGATCTTCCACCTTTTTTGTTGATTAGGGCTTCAGTTTGAAACAAAATCTTTAACTAAAACAAAGTTGAATATGAGTTCATAATGATGTCTAGCAGTGACATTCTTGGAATCCACTTTTACCATCCAACAGATATCAGGAAATCATTGCCAGGAGAAGAGGGATTCCATTATGTGGAAGACAGAGAACATAAATTCATGAAAAACAAAAAGGAAATAACAACACTTGAAGTGTTTATTAAATATTTAGTTGCTTAGCATTTAAAATTGAAGCTGTAGCTTCTCTACACGTCAATTTCCATCTCTGTAAAATGGGATGACATTGGTACCAGTTCATGGAAACTAACAATCAGTTACGATCCCCAAAGATGCTCATGCATCATGGTAACAGATGCAAGAGAAGATCCTCAAATGTCCTGTCGAAGTCAGTTGGTGTTTTGTGTTTAACTTCATGGAGACAGGATTTCTCCTAGAGGGCAAGAGACCAGTAGAAAGTGTTCCCTGTATGCTAAATGTAACCATAACGGTTCCAGATATTTAGCTGAAGTAGCCAATGTTATTCAGTAAGTGAAAAGGAGAATGGGTAATGCTTTCTGACAAGGTCAGGTAACAAACAGCTGCAGTTTCCATTTAAGGATAGCTTTCCCTCAGCCACCAATCAGTCTAATTAATGTGTCTGAAAAGAGCTTGAGTTTTCCTGAGGAAAAGTGTATAAAAGCTATGAAGAACCTCCCCCAAAATCACCACTACCTGTAGCTGTTTTCTGTAAGTGTCAGCACTGGGGTTTGCTCCTAGTAAGGATCCTGAACTGAGGATGGTTTTCTGAACTCTTATATGACCTCTTTAAAATACCAGAATCTGAGAAACTGGTTTAGATAACTTGCGTTAGGCCAGGAAAGGAGATAAATCCTGGATTAGGCTGAACCAGATCAAACTGATGAATTGGTGCTTTAAGGAGGAATTGAGTTGTCCTGAAAAGATGTAGTCTTGGTTGGTTTGGGGTTTTTTTCCCTACTCAGAATTGCAAACTCAAGGTACTTTCAAGTACTCAAGGTACTCAAGGTACATTCAGGTTTCCTATTTCAGCAACGCCATGTAAACAGCCAATTGCTGCACAGAGTGTTTTCCAATGACGTTAACCACCTTCTAAAGTACATGATTTCTTGGGAAAAGTGCACAATTAAGAACGTACCTACCATATTTGCTTTGAAAACTTGTATAGTTGTATTACAAAACTTCTGGAAGCATTTGGCAGCATGAATTTTTTGTGAAAGAAGCAGTGCAATAAGAGGTAATACGAAGGAATGAGACTGTATAGGTTTCACACTTAAAAACAGTGGCTAGTTTGTGCCTCATAAGGAGGGTCGATGTTTCGTATTTCACTCAGTGTCATTTGTAGTTGCTCTTAGGTCAAATAGCTTCTACAGAATACACAGTTACAGAGCCAAAAATACTTTTATGCCTTTACATCTAATTTTTGCTATATTTCTATGATAAATAAGATGGAATACTGGAGCCAAGGAAGAAATTTTCAAGCCCTAATATTTCATTAAAGTAATCGCATTAGATGCTATCCGGAATATCTTTCTGTCTTTCTGATAAAGATCTGCTATTTATATGTCATTGAGCAGAAAAAGCTTTTTAAAGAAAAGGAAACAAAAAGATGACAAAGAAATGAAAATATGTTTCTAAAACCCACAGCTTCTAAGGCATCTTGGTGACAATCTTGGTGTGAAAACCTGACTGAGCAGCCTTTCAAGTATGGGTAATTTTTTACTAATGGAAGTGTTTTTATAAAGTGCTTACACTTAAGGTTCTTGCAACAATATTTCCTGACTTCGTTGAAAGTTAACTTTTATGACCATGATTTTTTATATATAGCATAGTAATAAATAGAAATTAAGCTTTAATGCATTATGATGAAGCAGGAAATTATACAGTGACAACTTCCTTAACTCTTCAGTTGAAGACACTTGGGATAAAGATGAAGAGCAATTTCACAGAGAAAAGCAATTTGTGCAGAGAAATAGTATTTCCAGCCAAACCTCTATGAAAAGGGAGATTTTGTATTATCCAGCCTGGAATTTCTAGGATACCCAGAAATTAAAATACTGCCATTTTCTAGAAAGGTATGTAGTAGTTCTAATAACCACAGGAACAACCTCTATTTTCCTCTTTCTCTGGAAAAAAGAGCCGTCGCTCTCCGTACAACAATGCCTCCCAACGCTACGTTGAGTCACTAGTGTAATACAAACTCACACGGAAGACTGACATTGGCTTAATTAACCTCCCTCCTTCCTGAAATGCTGAGATATTTCTCACAGGTCCAGCCGCAGCAGTAGTTTGATTATTTTTTTTGTGAAATCTGATGGTGAGTGCCTTTGAAAGGCACAAAATGGATTTGCAATGGCATTGACGGCTGCGTTATGCTTGCCTCCATGTGCAGGGTTACAATCCTATGGAGTAAGCACAGCCTGCATCTCTGAGGTGATGCTCAGGTAGGCTTGCAGCCCTGCAAGACTCCAGAAGGGTGTTTGACGTAGATGCAACTGTCCTCCTTCTGCATTGGAGGCCAGAGGCAGCAGCTTTTATCAACACTCAGGGAACATTCAGTCTCTCCTTAACTGCGCATCTACTGCTGTACCCGAGGTTCGTGATATTGGTGCCGCTTGTATCTTGCTGCACAAGAATTTTAACACATTCAGGACTTAATAATCAGTGTCTGACCTGTTAGGAGTTTGTACTTGCTCTTTATAATTCACATTTTGTCAAGCTTTTCTGTGTGTTAAGAAGCTCAAGCCCTACAAGAACCTCACAGTAGATATCTCCAGCTGTTGCTGCTTTCACCCATCTAAACAGTACAGGGGTTTTTGCCTGCATATTGCTGGAATGGCATCACAAAGCCTGTTTTGAGCCAAAAGATTAGTTTAGAGGCAAAATTTTTAGCTTATATTTTCACACTGAAGTTACACATGAATAATGTATGACCCACAATACTGTTTAAATAAGCTTAGGTAACATTTTAATTTTTCTTACGTTATTTTATTTAATGACAGAGGTGCTATGAGCTGGTTTACACTACAGGTCTAGCTTGTCCTATTTCCTTTTGTTAGCCTTCATTTCACTGGGGGGAAGAACTTGTAAACAAATGTGAAACAAAATTGTAGTGAAAACAGGATTTATTTATTTATTTTTTTAAAAAATGCCAGTTGCCTGATAAAAAACTTCCTCACTATTTGCACATTACCTGCTAATTTGGATTTTATAATTTCTACGGACTATTTTGCAGCCAGTACTGTCAATGTGAGCTGTTATCAATAATATTTCACATGCATCATGTACTCAGTCTAAACACTATAGAACCCTGGGGCTGCTACACTGAGGACAGTAAGACCCAAGATAAGTGCAAGGAAAACTTCCTTGCAGTAGTTTTTCTTGCAGTTTTCTGAACTCTTAGAAAAATAAGCTTAATGTAAATATATCTAAATTTATAAATTGTATACATGTGTATACATTTGATAAAAAAATACTAATTTCAGAATGAAGAGATAGACCTATGTATTTCTTTTGCAAAGGGAAAAAAAAGGAGAACCCTTTCTGTAAAGGACTTCATACTGCTGTTTCCAGCAGTACATCTAGGGACATTCTGAAGATAATTTTTATGTATGATCTTTTGAAAAATGAATGAATAATCTGTGCAACAAAACAAGAAAAGACAACTTTGTGTAATTCAGCGCCAAAAAAATGATTAGAGGATGCGGTCAGTACAGTTTTATGGCTTCTAGGCCATAGCGTTTCTTTCAGTTCATGCTGTTCCAACAACTCAACGCAAGCACTGTCCATGCCTTGGATGGCTTTATTCAATTAAAGCTGCTTCCCAAGGTCTTGGGTCCCTGCGGTGGAATCACGCAGTGCAGACGTGTGCATCCGCTGAACTCGAGCCGTATCTGCTGCCAGCTCAGCAGCTTAAGGTCACTTAAGTACTTTCTAAGAGGAAGAAAGCACTCTAAAGAATTATCTGCTGGCCTGGTTCCTTCAGACAGTAAAACTGCTAACTTTCTTAACACCCATGCTTCTGCCAGTGCTTTTGTACGCATTGCTTTATTTTGTGTTTACAAGTTGCTTCCTGCTGGGTTCAAGCTACAACTTATATTTGCGTTCTGCCAGCAGATCTTAAGATGGCAAGGCTCTAGGTCTGAGTGTCTCACCTCACCCGTGTGAGCAGCCGGTGAGCAATAAAGCTATGAAGTGATAGGTACTTCTCACAAAGCAAGAGAGCATGCAAAAACACTGTTCTTCCCATTTAATATTCGGTTCCCTGAATATGTATATTTCTGGCTTTCTATATGACACCAGAGGACATGAGCTAAGGTGAAGACCAGATAAGATTAAATAAAAGAGCTGAAGGAGGATGTGTTGGTAAAATTGCCATAGTTACCTTCTTTTGGAGAAGTAATCACACTTTGCTATAATTTGATTAAATCTTGGCCTAAAGCAACGTCAACCCTAAATGAAAACATCCATCCAAGAGTTTAACATACTTTGAATTCACACAGCTTGTAAGCTTTTATTATCTAAAGTGGTCCTACCTAGACAAGAATAAAAACTTACTCTCTAGTACCCAGTAGTTCCTAAATAACTAATTTTGCCACATGACAATTCAGAGCAGAGCTAGTTAAGAGCAATTTCATGACCTTAGAACTTACTAACACTATGAAACTAGAATGACCCACTGTCTGGTTGACCGACTATTTAACTGCATGCTATTCAAGCTTTGTATCTCGGAGACTTGGTGACAGAAAAGCGGATTTTCACTGGATCATCAAAAAACATTTTTGACCTAGGGTCAAATTTTAACTCTCTTCCACTTCCTGCTGAGATGCTGAGCTGTTCAAAACAAAAAAGGTTGCCAACATTAAAAAAGCAAATTTATACACATGCTTTTCTGTCAACATTCTCAGGAACAGCTTAACTGTTTGTGGTGAAACTTAGCATAAACTGTTGCCTTAAGCAAAAGCCAGGTGGAGAAAACTGAAGCTGAAAAAGGTAATAAAACTGAGTAACTGGAAAAAACACCCAACCCTTTGAAACCGAAATGCCCAGATAGTGATTCCTGCATTATCCCAGATAAACTGTCTAAACCCATACTTTTATCTACTGCTGCAGGTAACAACAGTAGCGGTGTCTACTCTGCCCAGGGAGGGAGAGAGCTGGAACCGTGCAGACTCAAGGCTGGGGGAAACAAAAATTAGTAGTCAGAGCTCAGTATCATCCAGCAATGGTTAACCAAATGCCAGCCCTGAGCAAGGGCTTGGCTGTGGCTTCATGTCCAAATTGCTGCAAGGAAAGGAGAGATCTGAGTGTTGGTCTGCTGAAAGACTCTGTTTTGCTTCTGTCCTGTGGCAGGATGACTCTATTTTTCCAGCCTGTGATGTTTTAGTCTTTCTATTTAAGATGAAAAACCTCAGAAACTGTATGTTTTCTTTAACGTCTCTTAGTGTCTTCAGTCTGAGAGGATGCAGTTATTATTTATATACACCAGCCCTTTGTTCTTGTTTAGGCTGCTGTAGCTTGTCTGAAATTACTCATTGGGTTCACGTCCCTGAAATCGGAGTAAGCTTTGTGGCATAGTATCCACGCTACGATACATCCCCAGCTGGAGTTCGCTCCGGCGTAGTTACATTTCTCAAAACTTGAGGCTTCCTGAGGGAAAGAAGTTGTGATAGGAAAGATGCTGTAATCTTAATTATCCCTATCATGACCCTGACTCCAAGACAGGCACCCCGAAGTATTGAAGTCTACTTCTCCCCTGAGATCCACAGGGAAATGACTCGATGAAATGTGGGCGATTCTCATCTTACACAATGTGAACTCAGTTAAGTAGAGCAAAGTAGCGTTATACAACTTCATTACAGCACGTGGTGAGTGCTTTAAGAATCTGCTCTTTGGAGGCCAAGCAGGCATCAGTGGTAGTGTGCTATTACCAAAAGCGCATTATAGACTTCCTGGTGGGGCTCTGCAAAGCTGGTTAAGCCCTACGTGGTGCCCTGAATGAGACTGCTGATGATGCCAGTTGCGGGTGCTGCAGGGAATGGCTCAGCAGGATGGTAAAAGGTGGTGAGACAGAGCAGGCAGCCTGGTTCATCTGGGCTGCTGGTTGCTTGGAGCCTGTTTGAAGAAAACTCCTCCTGAACACAGCTGGGTGCATTCGGGATTGCTGGCTGTTCCTATGAGGGGGAATTGCCTCTCAGACAGCAGGGCTCCAAAAATGTGAGGGGTCACAGTGGAATGAGGCAACTCAACCTGAGCGTTTCCGTGGCTGACAGGGGAGGAATGGAGAGGTAAGGGTGATGGTGTCTCTCTTTAGAAGCTTGCTGGGCCAGTGCTAGGCAGTTCACATTTGTTTTCACAAAGGATAGGGAAATTGGGAAAAGGGAAACAAACTTGGTGCAAAAGTGCTGGCAAAAATGCTTTAGAGTGAGAAATTGCAATACTTGATTTCTCTGGCATAATAACAAGACTCTCCTGTTGTAATTGAGTTAAGGTTCGTAACTACATTAGTCAGAAGGGAATGACAAGATTCTGTAACCAACATGACAAAAGCTTTACAGAAACCAATCACTTGATGTTAAACATCCCAGATAAATTCACCTTTTAGAAATAAGGTTCCAGCTTTAAAAATTATGGTGGTGATTAATCTCTAGTGTTTGGTAGTAAATGGAGACATAACTTCGCCATCTCTCTATAGTTTCTGGGGTATCATTACCGAATGGATCTGTTTCTATTACAGTTCTGCAGGGACTGCAGCAGCCCTGTCACTTCCAAATTTTTTATTGATGATTTGGAAAGAAGTGCCAATGTCTAGATAAAAATCTATTTTGACACAATTGTTTTTGGAGTGATGGTTCCTGGAGCAGTCAGACTAAGAAGCTTAAAAGCAAACTTTTTTCAAATAACATTCATTGAATTCTCTACAGGACTGAGCAAAACTCCCTGCCTTGTTTTATACAGGATGCAAACCAAATGACCTAACGGGACTGATTTGCCTTAAAATAGAATTAGTCATATTGCTTGTGTGAGTAAAATAAGCAGCAGTAGACACACCCGTGGCTATCTGCATAATTTATTTTAAATCACTTTAGGCAGCCAAAGAATATGAGGTTCAGGAGCACTTAAGTTTAGGGGATAGTTTTCCTTAGATATTCAGCAGGAGGAAGCACATGCCTCCAGAGGTACAGCAGAGCACCTAGGTGAGCTGGCTTAGAAATACAGTATTCTTCATCATCTCCAGCAGTTACTTGAAGCCAAGGAACACGGTTATACTGCATGTTGTATTTTAAACTACCAAAATAATAGTATTTTAATGTTTCTAGTGTTTTTGGCAGTGTACAAATTTCTCATGGAGAGTGTAACGGGAATCTTTGTTTTGATTTTCTCCTGGTATTTTGAGTGAACGTTGTAAGAATGGGAAACCTCACACCTGAGATTTAATTTTGGCATGATTTTAAGGGATGGGGTGCTGTTAGAGTCAGCAATAATTTGGTGTGAAATATGCTGCCAAGTCTTGGGAGTTACAAAATATTAAATGTTCATGTCTCATGAAATTATGGATTTGAGCCAACTGTAAAGCACAGTAATCTTGGGGTTTTTTTTTAACACAAATATAAAGCATCCATCTGAAACAGTATCTAATTACATTCTGTGTGTTGGGATGTCAGCATTAGCATAAAACCTCTCCCCAAAAGGGTAAATCCACAGAAAAAAGGACACCATGAACATGTAATAGCAAACCAAACTAGGAGAAATGCATAAATATCAGACAGTAATGCTTCTTCATAATCCTTTACTCACAGTCTTTCTGTTAAAAATGAGATATGTAAAGAATCATCTTATGCTCTAGAACATAAGATTTTTATACCTTTCCTTGCATAACAGTAAGAGTTAATGGTAGTGACTCATGGCGTTATTCAGCCCTTCATAAAAGACCAACTTTTGTTTGACTGCATGACCTCCCTTACAAGCAAATTCCACAAGATGATTCCAGCATATGTCCATAAAGTAGTTGTGTCAAAATTTATTGCCTTGTAATTCAGCAATAATCAGCTTGTTCTTCCAGTGAGCAAAAAATAAGGATGAGGAAGATGGACTAGGTTTTCCTTTATTTTATTCTATAAACCTTATGTAAAACCTAAGATCTAGGTCTTTTTTATGTAGATCTAATCTCATGGATAGCAAAATGGTTATAATTTGGTTTGGTTTGCTACCTTAAAGCTTTTAATGCTCTGAATATGAACTTTGTTCCAAAATGTGAATCAACATCCTTCCATACAATCTATTTTTGTCTTTTGATCTTTCTTTTATACCTTTGTGAAAGAAGTGTGATTTTCCAGAGCCTTTCAAGGAGCAGCAGTACATACAGCGTTATAAGCAAGAGCTTTGTAGCATATAAACTACCTGGGTTTGAGTTAGAGCATGAGTTAGTGGCGAGGGCACTCACTTGAAAGGCGGGAGGCATGACTCTGTCTCCAGTTCTTCCACTGACTTGTCTAACTGCTGCCAAGTCCTTCCATCTCTGAGTCTTTGTTTCTCCTCTCTCTGTTTTGTATTTTTGGTTAGATTTCAAATTATTTTCAGCTGGAGGATTATCTCTCACTATGTTTGTGGAACGTCTAGCACAATAGAGCTTCAATGCTGACTGCAGTCTCTAGGCACTACCTTAACATAAATAAGAGAGCGGGAGAAAGTTTCATTCTTTCCAAGGCACTTTGTTTTTGCTGTCTGCAGACCAAACACAAAATGCAAAATCACAGCCTTTGATTGCTAATGACCCACCTCTTCCTTGGTGTCTTCACCTAGTTGCTACCATGACATCTTTTTTCTATGAATTGATTTTTTGGTTGTGTCAGCATTCCAGATCCTACTGAAAAGATTTGAGTAAGCTGATCAGGTATTTAAGGCAAAGACACGGTATGAGTAGAAGTAGAGCGTAGGGCATGTCAAGCCTGCGCCATGCAGTATGGTGTTGAGATCTATACGGTGAAGTCTAGAGCCACATAGGGATGATGAAGCAATAACCTTTACAGTTTGTAAGTCAGCACTAGCTCTGCGGTCTTTGCTGGTCGCTGTGTGCATGTACCTTTCCTGTCCCTGGAATAATATGGCCACTCCAGGGATGCTAAAATCCCTGTACTTTCATGATGGAGAGTTCATGCCATTTACTTTGTTCTGCCCAGACCCGCTACTCCGTAGCAATTTTTATGCCAGTTGGCTGCCTTTCAAGTTCTCTTGTGCCTGTTTAGTTTGCAAAACTCTTTGAGATTTTGTTCTCTGCTCTCAGTTAATCCAATAGAAAATCTCTGGGTTTTTGTTAATTATCTGTTACACCAGTACAAATGAATTATTATTTTTTCTCTTAACTGGAGACCCACTTGAGCCTCCTGCTGTATTAGAAATGAAAATTTATGAGAAAAGAATGGATATTATATACTTATTTACTAGTATGAATACAGTCATTAGGTTATACCGGAAAACTGTCCTCCATACATACAGCTTAAATCTTCTTGGTCTACCCTGCAAGGTGCAGTGTTGCTTGGAGTTCCACAGCAGTTGATATTGATGTCCTATGGTCCCTTCTCCACCACCATCGTTGTGAGCCCTGGAGCTTCACTGGCCTTTTGTCTTTGCTTGTACTGTGAGACTGACTTCAAGACAACTTTTTCATGGCCTTTCACCTGACATAAAGGATTTGGGGCGCTTACTTTTTGTAGATGAATTCTATTTACCATAAATCTCTTTGGTTTCTCAGGACCAATGCAGAATCCAACCAAATAAACAGACTTTGTCCAAAAGACAAAGCCCTGGAAGGTCCTGGAGGAAATCGAGCCTGTGAAACAACCCAGTCACAAAACCAAGGGAACAGTCATCCTTTGCCTTTATTTAGTTTATTTATCCTTTATTTAGTTACCAGAGTTTAACAAGGGAGTGATTTTGGCTGGAATATGAAAGCAACTGAGCTCCGCTGTACTAATTGTGCTGGCTTTGAGGTTGGTGGAAGATTTGGTGCACCCTGAATAGCAGTCTTCCCCCATTTGTACTGTCCTGCTTACTCCACAGGAACACACTTGAGAGCCGTGCGCTGTTTATCCTAAGCTCTTTGAAATGTGAATCACTCCAGGAGGGCCTCTCCCAGGCTAGACTGGGAAAGCTTATTATCACTGATTTACAAGCCTTTAGAGATCAAAATGGGCCAAACCAACATTTCCTCCCTTCTCCTTCAAAACCACAACAGAGTGTCTGTCTGCTTTTGAAAGTAAAAATTCTTTCCATAGTGATTTTATTCTTTTGCACTTCTACTGACAAATAATTTATTAATTTCTCCCTATTGTTTCAAGACAGCTTGCAATTAATGAGTTTGGTTTCTTTTTAAAAATCATTAATTTTTTGTTCTTTGTACAGCAGCATCCATACTGACTTCAGCTGAGCTCTGGCAGTAACAGACCTAATTCTCAGGCCATACTGCAACATGCATGTATGCTGAAGACAAAAGAGACACTCTACACGTCCAGAGGGAAATGTGGACAGCCACTGACAAGCACCAGAGCTTCATAAAATGGGCAACTTCAATGGCCTTGCAGTGGTGTCATATTCCCTCTATTTTTAGAGCACGTCCCCTTCCTTCTTATTAGGTGAGATGTTCACCCACAGAAAGTAATCTGCTGTTTCATAGCTTAGTTTTATTAATAGAAAGATTGGGAAAGTGCACATAAGCAGGTTACTGGGCTGATAGGATTGCTGGGTTGTAGTACTTGTAAAATAGATTATCTCTCTCAACTGCTAATGGAAATGTGTTTTGCCACAGAGCTGGAATCTCACGCAAGGGTTTCTAGGGACATGTAGTGTGACAGATGCCAGCACCGGCCAATGGCAAGGGGTACGTGGCGGCTCAGCACAGAGCTCTCTGCTGTTTGCTGCTTGGTGCTTGAAGTCCAAGTCCCTTCACCTGTGTGCCCTGGATGCAACAGAAGCTCTTGCTTTTTGTGAAACTCCTTGGCCTGAAAATCCTACACTTTTAAAACATAAGCATTTCCGATCACACCACCCCAGTGTAAAGAAGGGTTAGTCAGCCAAATACTGACTTTCTAAACTGTGGGGGTCACACTAAAAAAATTCTATAAAAGCATAGAAATGAGCATAAAAGAAGACAAAATGAGGGAGCTCTCTTAGGTTAGGGAAGGAATCCTTCTTCTGTTTTGGTGGCAACCTGCGTACAAATTCTTAGTCTGCTGTTTCTTTAACTTACTGGAGTTGTCAAACAACTGCCAGATGAGGTGTTAAACTTTCTGAGACAGCAGTGGCCCTCCTTCACTATATGTAAGAGTTAGGCTGGGATTCACATTACCAGTACTGTGTCTGTGTATTGGGGCAGAGAATAACTCACACAGTTAGATCTTCTTCTATGTTCATGGAACAGCCTTGGCTATGAGCTGACCTAAACGACACACCCACTCTCAGTAGCGTACGCAACAGTTTCAGGTCGTAGGACACAGCACAGAGCTTTTCACTAGACCTGCAAGTAAAAAAAAGGCCTCGGGGCTGTCAGAAAACATATGACTATCTGCTCTGAATGAAAGGCCTTGTGTAATGCAACCACAACGACAGGCATATAACTATACACGTATCCTAAGGGGAAGCTGGTAGAAGAAGCATATGGCAAGTGTCAGTTGTGCTGCTTGGTACACTGTTGATGATGAGAAGAAGAACCTGCAGATAATAGGAAACGGAATCTATATCAGAAGGCTGCTGGAAAGCAGCTCTGCAGAGAGTGACCTGGGAGTCCTGGTGGACAGCAAGTTGACCATGACCCAGAAATGTGCCCTTGTGGCCAAGAAGGCCAATGGCATCCTGGGGTGCATCAAGAAGAGGGTGGCCAGCAGGTTGAGGGAGGTCATCCTCCCCCTCTACTCTGCCCTTGTGAGGCCACATCTGGAGTACTGTGCCCAGTTCTGGGCTCCCTAGTTCAAGAAAGACAGGGAACTACTGGAGAGAGTCCAGCGGAGGGCTACGAAGATAATCAAGGGAATGGAGCATCTCCCTTATGAGGAAAGGCTGAGGGACTCGGCTCTGTTTAGCCTGGAGAAGAAAAGACTGAGAGGGGATCTCATGAATGCTTTTAAAGTATCTAAAGGGTGGGTGTCAAGAGGATGGGGCCAGACTCTTTTCAGTGGTGCCCAGCGACAGGACAAGGGGCAGTGGGCACAAACTGGAACACAGGAGGTTCCGTCTAAACATGAGGAGGAACTTCTTTACTTTGAGGGTGGCAAAGCACTAGAACAAGCTGCCCAGAGAGGTTGTGGAGTCTCCTTCTCTGGAGATATTCAAAACTCTCCTGGATGCATTCCTGTCCAACCTGCTCTAGGTGAACCTGCTTTGGCAGGGGAGTTGGACTAGATGATCTCCAAAAGTCCCTTCCAATCCCTACCATTCTGTGATTTGGGCTTCAGGCTGTGGAAAGAGGTTGAACTTAATAACTTAGTTTAAAATGTAACCTGGATCAGAATGGAACCTCTGTGGTTCAGTTACAAACCTATGTATACAGTACACTGTGCTAAGCCGCATATCCACAATATGTGTATGAACAAACTACCTTCTGGCTTGTTGTCCAGTTTTTCTGCAGAATCAAAGAGTTCGTTCTGGCACCCTCAGCCACTTTTTCCCCCTCCTAACCACATCAAGAGCATTCCTAGCATTTTCCCAAGGAGGTTACAATCATTTCAATCATAACTTGAATAAAAAATGTTGGCATTTGTCAACAAATTTATAAAATCTTCACCTGGAATCTCTCTTTTCTTGCTAATGAAAAACACCTGACTGCAGAAAAGCATTAATTGACATAAAAGTGCTGGCAACGCAGCATGCAAACAGCAGATTTGATCTTGAAAACTGTGCCCGTGCCACGGCTTTACTACTTTGGCTTTTGTACACTAAATAGCTAAACACAGTTGGCTACATGAGGTTGCCCCTTCTGCTGGAGAGCTGCAAGGAGACAGAGTGTGAAAGGGGCTGCCAACACCCTCCCTCCCTCTGTGGGAATAAAGGAGAAGGAGCAGGAGTTAAAATGGAAAAAAAATGAGCTGGAAGAGAAAGAAGAAGATGATGATGTGTAGAAGTTGCCCCAATACAAGTAAGAGATAATTGTATTCATTTGGAGAGTGCCGCTCCACACCTGCTAAGAACAGGAAGCTTCTGCAAAATTTGTTCTATATTCCAAGAAATACAAACATATTGAATCAGACACTGACAATGGTGATGTTAGTGTGTATAATTTTGTTACCCTATTCTGTCATCCTAAGAGCAACTGCTGAAAGTTGTTGCAGAGGTTTTTTTTTGGAAACGGAACCACCTTTCCACTGCCAAATGTCAAAGATACATTGTCCCTTTTCATGTAAATGCACAAATCACACCTCAGAGAACTCTGAATTAAACCCTTTTGCTAATTGTTAGTTGCTAATTCATCATCTGTGACACTTTCATTTCTGAGGAAGCGGAATAGGAATCCTTGGGGTAGGGGCTTGTTATCGCAGCAACGTTCAGAGGAGATGTTAATGGGGATGTGCAGAGATGTTTTATTAACTCAGAATAACAGCTGCGCCAGGAAGGTTACATTAACTTTCTTCAACCATAAAAACATTTCAGGTTGAGACTGCTAAAGTCAGTGAAGAGATTTAGGCCTATCACCAAAGCTAGCAGCTGGAAGCTCTCAGATACAGTCAGTTTCTAATGCATTGGTGAGATATGATAAGGCAGGAGGGAACTCAGGAGGAGTTATCTGCTGTCATGTAAACCAAAAGCACAGGAAAAATCCCAGCAGCAGAATGTGATTTGGGACAATAGCCGCTTCCTGAGCTGTGTGCTGTGTGGAGCCCCTGCCTGTGGTGACCTGACCTGCTCTTCCTGAACTGGTGAGTGTCTGAGAAGAGCTGCAGAAGTGAGGTCGTGTTTCAGAAGGATTTGCGGTAGCAAGCACAAGTTTGTGTGCCCACCTAGTCCCACCCAAAGTGAACTTTGCTTCAGAGGTAACCTCTGAGCAGTGGCAAAGTGTCAGACTGTCCAGCACTCATCATCGCGCAGGGAAATGTGAAAGGGGCTCTGAATACAGCACTGGGTCTGTTAGGGAGGTTTGCAATGCCAGTGGACCATAAGCTTTGCAGTGCAGAACATGCCCAGCCCAGTCACATTCCCTCACCTTCCTTCCTGCATGGAAGAAAAAACTAGCTGTAACATCAATCAGTCCACCTGTAGTTGGCAACACATAACCCAAACACCTGCATGCCAGGCACAGCTGGATGTTTGCTTCTATTGACCCAGCACAGTGCAAACTGCGTACTGATTGTTTGATCAAGGTGGTTTGGGAGAAGGGAGCACTGGAGAATAATTTGCAGCAAAATTAAGAAGCTATGTTTTCCCTGGCTGCCTTCATTTCCCTCCTCTCTTTAAAATTCTCTTTACTTTCTAACAACGCTTGCTTTGGGCATGTGCTCATGGTGAACCTGGGGAATTTGTTTGTTAAAAGAAGGCATGTGTGCCTGCCAGCCAGATTTTCTTCTGCTAGAGTAAAATCAGATGCATAGGACAATGTCTTCTAGATAAAGAGTCATCTTTGGAAGTGGAGCATGATTAAGAGTAACAGGAATATATTACTGCTCAGATGAACAAATCATACAAAGTGACATCTGAGGGAACTGCAGAAAGGCAACAGAGCAGTGAAGGTGTGCAAAGGAAATGGGTCCTTCAGTGGAGCCTCAGAGGTGAGAATGTAGGTGAAAAAGTAGCTGGACACAGGAAAAGGCAGAAAATCAGTAAAATGGGATGTGACTATCAGTGCAGTAAAGATACGGACAAAAAGAGTGACAGGGCATAATGCAGGGCTTCTGAAGGAAAGCAAATGACAGTAATGAAAAGAGACAGAAAAGTATATGGAGATGTGTAAAGTAAAACCTATAATGAAATGGCATGAAAAGGATATTCTGAGGAAGTAGTTGGACTAAACAACCTTCTGAGGTCCCTTCTGACTTAAATGGTTCTGTGGAAGCAAGTAAGCCTACAAGCAATTATTACATTAGTGGATTATTAAAATCATATTTGTGTTTTGGCAACACTTGTAAGCTTCATCGCGTTGAACACCACTGTTGCAGGGTGCAGCATATGCAGATATCCTTATGCCCTATACAGAACATACACCTATATAATTCCTCTTCCCTCTTGCTTTATATCTCTACTTTGTCTCACTAAGTTTGAAGCACCTTAATATCTTTGGCTGTTTGTGATACTGTAGTCAAGTAAACAGACGATGACCAAAATAGTAGAAAATGTGCTCCTAAACCAGTAAGCAAAGTATTCAACTTTCCCTTGAGTAAGAAACTCAGTGGACGGTTTTCCAAAGTGTCAGGGACAAAATTGTCCCAGTCGGGTAAAAAATTTTCACAGTTCAGCAAAATATCACCTAAATAGAGTAGCCAGATGTTTAAGTGTGAGCCTATCTGGCAATTTCATTTAGCTACTTAAACAAGAAAGCCTGTTTCTGAAAGCCTATCCGCTCATGGTTCTTGAGCATTGGTTTATCTGACAAAAAAAGTCCCTTGAAAAAAAATTAATATGTGAACATATCTGGACAGCACAAAAACCCCCACAAATTCCCCAACAAACCAGCCTTGTTGGGGTTCTATTTCTTCTGCAGTAGAAAAAGGTACATTAAACTCTTCATTTCCTCAGTCGTATTGAGAGATAAAAGTTGGACAGGACGAAGTGATTGACAATGATTTTGTAATATCACATTTGCACATGTCTCTCTGGCATGTGGAAATGTAGCATGCAGACCTTTTGCCTGTGTAAAATCCAGGTTCCTGATACTCTCTTTCAGTCTCTTCTCTATACTTTCCCTAAATTATAGTGGGGTGGCTACCAAACCGGTGTAAACAGTCACGGCTCTGTTCAGGTCACTGAACATAGATTGCACCTTGCAGCTTGAGCTCCTGACTTTCTGTGTATGGAAGCTCTTCCTCACAGCTAATCGTTAACAATATCTTTGAGGATTCAAGAGTGACAAAAGCCCTATTCTCAAGTCCTTCAGCTCACAGTTGAACTACATTGTTATTTTATGTCTGCTTTTCTAGTCTGTTTTGAGTGGTGTCTATAACTGGTCTTTCCTAGAAACAAAAATTACGGAACTCCTATGGGAAATGTCTTAGGCTTCTTGAAATACATTTGGGAGCTTTGAGGCACTCAAGACTTCAGCATTGCAAAAGATTAATGTCTGTTTCTGTGGTTTTCAGCATACTTCTAAGGCAACAGGGATTGAATCATCTAGAAAATGACCAACTGAAAAATCTAGAGCATGGTGGAAAGGTTCCTAAAATATCTGGTGTTGAGAGTAGTTGTTTGGCTTTTCTAGCATTGCCTAAATAACATGGTTCTCATTATAATCTCCTCCTACTCTGATATTAGGTGGCTGCTCTTCACATGGGCTGTACCAGCTCACCTCATTTTGAATCCCAAGATACTCAGTGATTTGTTTAGATCCCCTATTGCAGTATTAGAGTATATGATAATCTAAAAATTTGTGCAGCTTGTTTTAAAGTAAGTTTCTAGATTCCATGTGTGTGAAAGAAAAGCTTCAAAATGTGGCGCAGGTATTTCTGAGAGGCTCAGAAACCAACAGGCAGAGGAAAAGAATCACATGCCTTTGTGTGTGGTCATATAATTTCTAAGTTAAACACACATGAAGTTCCCCTCTTTCTCCTTCCTCTTGCACTTGCTTGCTCTCTCCAGATTACTTCACATTCAGCTGATGTATCTGTTTGTTTATTCACCTTTCCAGCACATATCACTCAAGTATTCTGGAGGTTCCTGTTAGAGAAATGAGAACTACCAAACATGTTATTGCTGTTGCTTATCACCTGAAAAGGACAACCAGAAATTGTTCTGTGGTCATCTGGCCATTATGCAATGGGGGCTGAATGCGTCTTTGTTCCAATTACCAAAAGTACTAAAATACTGCTTTCTGAGAGCTGAAGAAAAAAATACTGCCTTTGGAAACACACATCTGTCTAAATCTTGAAGCCTTTCTCATTGCATCCAATTCTGAAGGAATATTTTTAGCTGTTGAATTTAGCCCTTCAGAACATCTTGTGGTTTCTTCCAGGACAGAGCTCAATAAATTACTCTCTTCACAAACAAGTGAAGTGTGGTTCTCTGGTTCGGATCTCCTGCAGGGTTCAGAAGTTCAGAGCACAAAAGCCCATCTCAGTGTCCATCTTCCCATACACAACCAGCAATGGTTTCCACGGATGGGGTCTAGGCCATTAATGCTCATAAGGAGCAGAGGAGCTCATGTGTGATCAGGGGAGCTGATGCTTACACCCGTCATGTCTCCGACACCTCTGTTTGGACTCAGGCAGAAGCCAGTCCAAAGAGGAGCACGGGGCTTACACACGCGTGCACACCCGCCTGCTCCCCCACGCACACACACATGCACCAGGGGCATCCAAGCTTGTGAACGTTTTTCTCTGCTGCCTTAATTAAATCAATATTTTTTATCACGTGGGTCTGTTTTCTTTCTTTCAACACCTCAGTTTTTAGGTTATAATTCCTTTATATCTTCATTGTTTTTTAGTAATTGGACAAAGTGTTTCCCAGCTTAACTTTTTAGCGAATGGCAGGAATCCCAGCAGCCATGTCACAGGGCCAGGATTTCAGTATTTCCAGAGCCACACATTTGTCCAGGATATTTATGTCATATTTAGCTTGGTTACTAGAAGCAGAATTTTAAGATTTATTTTTTTTTTTTTAAAGCATAGATTTACTTCTTATAAATCTGGGATTAGTACCTCAGCAGCTATGGGTTTGACTGTGCAGCTAGGGGCTTAGTCCGAGGCCCCGGGCCCAGCTCTGGCAGCTGAACCTCAGCTACAGCCGGTGGGTCTGGCCATGGTGGGGGTTTCTCAGGCACAGTGGTAGCGGTTCAGTGTAAAATCCCTCTCCCCAAAATTCCCGGTGTAGGAACAACGCCTAACCAAAATGGGACACTGCTGGCAGAAGCCCCGCAAACGTTTCCTTGCACCCACCTGCCCAGGCTGAGCCAAGGGCTCTCATCCGGCCCTTACGCTGCCCTGGATTCAGCCGCCTCTACAGCCTCTGGCTAGGAAAAAGAGGGTTGCTTGGGGCCCCTTTTATATTTGAACCCAAGGTAAAAACAAGTCAAACCCATATAACAATCTTTTTGCATCACTTTATTCGGGGATGGGCAAGCAGTTTGTGGAGAAGAGTGGCTTCCGACTAGATTTGAAACTGAGGTTTTACAATCAGTTGGTAAGCAGGTCTCCTATGCATCTTTGCATGTACCAGGCATGGAGGCCAATGTGTGAATCCTGCAAGTTTCTGACAACCCTTGCTGCTCACTAACACTAACAGGACTTGAAATTGGCTTCATTGGATCAGGTCCAAAAAGTTTCCAGTACAACCATCTTAGCAGCATCCGTAAGTATAGATGCAGTAAGTGTATGCACTCAAATCCTTGCTGTCCCTTTGTTGTTTTGCCAAAATTCATCTTTTGTACAAAACCAGATGTATTTTGCTGATGTTTCTTACAAACCTCTATAATCCCTGTAATTTTGTATGATTCTCAGTGAAACTGTACCTGCAAGACTACATATGATTTTACATTGCTGACTTACCACGGCGATTAAAAATACTTCTGCCTTACCAAGAGGGAGCTCTGGGTGCAGTCACAGCCAACCTGCAAAACACAGCCTGAATTAAATTGTATGTGGAGTTCTTGCAGGATCAGCATTTAGATGGATATCCAGCTTTGCGCATACAGTTTTCTATACAGTAAATATATTTGTGAAGTTCCTCATATCCTTTTTATCAAGAATAAATGTTGCTAAAATGCATGTGTTCCTGATATCAAAATAATGATCAACTGCAAGAAGATGAAGATTTCAGTCACAAAATGAAATTACAAAGGAGAAAAGGATGTTCAAATTAAGACTAAGACTATATCTGGGGAACTTTTGGACTTGGGAGGGCTTCAGAGCTTCAAGGCTGGGTACATGCCCGGGTAGCATCCTGATTCTGTGCTGCACTGAAGCACTGCTTCATACCAGCTCCCCTTCTGCGGCGTGCTTTCCAAGAAGGAAATCTTGGGCCTGTGGGCTGTAAAGGACTCAGAGTAAGCTCTGATCAGAGACCCAGGCTGGACAATTTGGAACCAAGAACCTACGCACTATTTGTTCTTTAGGGGAAAAGCATACAGAAGGGACTGTACAGAGTGCAGCCCCTGCTCAATCTAGTCACAGGTTTTGAAATGTGAGACGACATCATCTGGGTACCTAAATCCTCCTGACAAATGGATCTGGCTCTACCTTACTTTCTGTCTTTCCATTTTCCCTGGTAGCTTGAGGTGCTTCTCTGCTTGTGTTCACAACTTTTCCAGTCTCAAGAGGATGGTGCAGCTTTGCACTACGCTTATCTCTGCACCTGAACAGGATCCTCAAAATAGACACTTCAGCTAAGCTCTTTGGGAAGATTGTGCTGTTTCACAAAATGCCCATGGAAGCTACTACTTTTTATGCAACAACAGAAAAACTGCCCTCCTTTTCTTTCATATTTACTTGCTTCTTTCTTTTTTCAATAATGCAATAGAGATAATATTCATGCAAGAAGTTCAATTTTAATTCTTTTGGTCTCCCCCTATCATACTGCTTATGAGAGGATCCTACTGACCAGGCCAAGCTGAACACAATTCCTTCTTCTCATCCCGACTGTGTTAATATGACAAAATTTCACTAGACCAGTGTGACAGCATGATTTTGTGACTTGCAGTGATCAGAAAGGAAGGTGGAGCCATGGATTTTTGTCTGGGTTCCAGGGACTTTTAGCGTATTTTACGTCAAACAAGTATTAGATAAAAGGCAGAAATCATCCAGGGAAGACTGATGAGTAGTTTTAGGCAGCTGTTAACTCAGTATATTGACATTGAACAGATCACTACCTAAAATACTTCAGTTTCTTATCCCATTTTGTTTAGCTTGCTCTGTGTTGAAAGCTGCTATGTATTGCTCATCACGTGGGAATTCTGTTACGGAGGCCATAAACCCTAAAGACATCACATCTCCTAGGTTTTAAATATCCCTTTTATTAGGTATGCCTCTTGATTTCTTCTGCCTAGCTTTGACAAAATCTGTATTATTGGCTTATCTTTATGTAGGGACATTATTTGTAGGAGTAACAGCTCTAAAACATGCAAAGCCTCAGCTGTTGTAAAGCAGCACTGGTATGAGGAGTGGGCCATGGAGAGAAAGGGGAAAGTAAGTAGCTTAAGCAAGAAGTTTTGAGCTTATTTCTACCTCTAGCTTTCCTCCTACCTTGCTTAATTTCCTTGAGGACGACCATTTCTTTCTGGACTTTGTTTACTCATCTGTTAAAGATGATGAGAGTTGCTCTACAGGGGTGTTGTGAGGCTTAATGAGCATTCACAGGAAGCCCTCCACTCCAAAAATGTTGAAAGGGGACACGAACTGTTTGCCATACAGATTAACACAAAACTGTCCTATTCCCTTTCTGTGTCGCTCCCCTTCATGTTCCTGCTCATCTTTTACTCTGGTTCAGGCTCCACAGGAAGCCAAGTGTACTAGTTAAGACAGAAGAAAATTAACATAATATAAAAGGAAATAGCATCTGCTGGATTCCTGAGTTGAGCTGGCTTACTGGGTACTTAAAGTAAGGCAGCAAAGGAGCTAGGAGCCAGAGTGGGGAGAGGAATAAGTTGAGAAGGTAAAGGGAAAGAGAGAAGATGGAGTGGGGCCTTCCCTATGTTATCTAAACTCATCCTGGCTATAAGATATTAGACCCAGTCCAAATATAGCAAAAAGATAATTTCAGACTTGTCTCTTTGGTGTTTCTTCCAACTTTGTCTGCTGTGTCTTGCTATTTGGCCACTCTCAGAGACACTACATTAGAAAAATCAAGCATCATACTGGAAAGTATGAACAGATGTATAGACTACCAGACAAATGAAATAATCTTTTCTCACTATTCAATACTTGTAAAAGTGCAACGCCACACTTCAAGACAGACAAACTAGATAGAGTGGAAAAAAAGGTCTAGAACTATGAATTAAGAGGAAACTTTGGAAGAATTGGGTTGGATGACCTAGAGACCTTATAACAACCTTCAAAGATGCAAAAGGCAAAAAGAAAGGGAACAATCTGGGCCTATGGCTACTGTGGATAGGACAGAAAATTGACTAAATTTTCAGGAAAAATATTTAGGTTAGAGATTAAGGAATAGGTTTTAATGTTGAGGACAGTTGAGTCTGTGGGCATGTTGCTCAAGGACACCATGGATTCTCTTAATTTAAATGTGTTAAAGAATAGATTAGACTAACACTTCTCATTTGCACTGCATCCCAAGTAGAACATGCAAAAAAAGGCAGACAATGTCGTATTGATGGTTAGAATTGATACCTCTTTGCTTTATATTTCATCTTCCACCCTCTTGTTCATGTATTCTCGTGGACCTAGAGATCAGTTAAGCATTCATTTTTTGGGGCATTATTCTTCATTTTAGATCAGCTTGAAGAAATTATTGTCCCAGAGAATAATTTACAGAATTGCAGAATCACAGAACACATCAGGCTGGAAAGGCCCTCAGGAGATCTGTAGTCCAACCTCCTGCTCACAGGAGGTCAAGGTCAGCTATGAGGTCAGACCATGGCTTCATCCAGCTGAAAACTTTCAAGAATGAAGACTGCACAACCTCTCTGGGCAACCTGTTCTGCATCTTGAATGTCCTCATGGAGGCTTTATTGAAGCCTTTATTCTGGTGGCCCCAACACTGGATGCACTTGTTTTATATGGTGTCGAAGAAGGATTGAGTAGAGGGAAATAATCCCTTCCCTCAGTAACTGGCTATGATCCTGTTGATAAAGCTCAGGATGTTGTTGCCTGTCTTTCCTACCAGGGCACCCTGCTTCTGCTCTGCCAACACCTCCAACTCCCTTTCAGCACAGCTGCTTCCCAGCCGGTCCCCAGCCTGTACCATTGCAAGGGTCTCCTCCTTCTGTGGTGTGGGATTCCGCATATGCCCTCCTTGAATTTCATGAAGTTCCTGTTGGCCTATTCCTCCAGCCCATTTCTGTCCTTCTATATGGCAGCCCTGCCCTGAAGCCTATCAACTGTTCCCCCCCTTTTAGTGTCATCTGCGGTCTTCATGAGGATGCACTCCATCATCCATTCCAGGTCATTGGCAAAGGTGTCAAACATAATACAACTTCCAAAAAAATATATTCCTTCTAATCTCCTATAATCAGGACCACCTTGTAGTCAGCACATTTATTTTCAGCAAGAATAAATGCCAGTTAAGAAGTGTCTATTGTACTCCATGCAGGTGGCAGCTGTGGAAAAATAAGAAACTTTTACTACTTAACCAGCTATATTAAAACTATGGAAAAATGGCTGACCAAAGTAATCAACCTCCATGGTGGCCTGGTAAACAGAATACATACACTCTGAACTGCATCTACTCTGAACATTATTCTTTCTTGTCATATTACTTACCATTGCCAATTAGGAGGTAGTTTTCTTATATTACATCACTAAAGAATGCACTGCTTGATCAATTATCCCCGGGTGAACTGAAATACAATAGCTGATAGCCCACATTTTTATGTTGTGACATTTATTTAATTTTGTGTGCATGTGTCTGTAGGCACATTATGGTAGAAAGCCTTTAATGAGAACAGTTTGTTGATCCTCTGAATTCTGCATGTACTTGCTTGTTCTTATTAAGCAGGCATTCTGGTCTACAGAAACAATCGAAACCACCTGCATTTCCTTTGAACCGGAGCCTTGCTTTCAACTGAGCATCCTAGTGTTGTAATACCTCATCATACGCACAGTAGGAAAAAGCACTTACACATTTCACTCCCTCTGTGTGTATCCAGTGAAAATTTGCCAGGCACGTAGTCATGCATGTGTCATTACAAGAGAGCAAAACCGATTTAGTCAGTCTTTATTTATTTTTAAACGAGGTGCTCAAAATTTGAGGCAGGGCCTGGGCAAGGAGCAGAGAGCAGTGCGGCCCTGTGAGTGACCCATGGAGCTCTGTGCTGGCTGGTAAGTCAGTTTCCTCAGCACGGACCAGCCCTGGTCAGAAGTATATGAGGCTCTGGAGGCCAGATAACCATATTGAGCTGATGCAGCACTCATACTGGTTAGCCCTGGTGAAAGGCTAAACCATGCCAGGCTTGGGTTGAACTTCTTAGCATCACGTCTGCTCTGCAGCAAAAATGTACCCTGAAAAGTCTGAGTTTCCAACGACTACTGGTGAGCCTCAAGGGGTTTTCAGGGTCTTGGGACTCTCAATGCCAAACAGGGAATTACTGACTGTCCCATGGGAGCTCTAAGGTACCGGGGAAGGAAGGTGTAGTGCTTTGGCCATAGGCTGTCCTATGAGTTTGCTGTCTTGCTCCTCCATGCCCTAAAAAAATGTATTTAAAAACACATTTTCAATCTCATTTCAAGGGCACAAAGAAAACACTTTACTTCTTGTCAGAGCAGTCCAAAAGGAATATATGTAATGTGTTGGGACTAGAGACAATAAATATTTGTACCCTTAGAAGTTATAAGCCATACTTAGTGGCAGTAATGAGTTTTAGAAGGCAATGCAAGTAAGTAATGACTAAAACACAGATGGATCAATTCAGAGATTGTATGAAAAAAATGGGCTTGATTCTGGCCTCACTCTCAGTTTACTCTAGCATGTCATGACAGCCTGAAGTAAAAACACCAGTGTTTTCATAGTGTTATGGGGTGCCCTTGCCCTTGTTACTCACACAGTGGGTTGTGGAAGTGCAAGGCAGTTTAAATACCACTTTTATTCTTCTGCAGATTTACTGCTGAGTTTTTTCCAAATTAGTTTTCATCTTTTAACTCTCAGGCACCAGTAGAGTTCTGTGTTGTCTTGTTTTCCACTACACAAGGGAATGAATAGGTTTCGTGGAAAAAGCTCTTTGCAGGGTCAGTCAGATAAGATTTTCAAAAATAATTAGGTTCTTAAATACAGTTGAAAACCATTTTCTGAACTATTCTGTGCAACTCTTTATGTGCAACTTCTGGCAAAGATGATAATGACAGCAGGTTCAAAATCTCCCTGGTGGGTCTTACCTGCTTCTTGCTGATACGTGTGTGTGCATGTAAGAATAGGCCCACCACTATGTTGCACCTTGTATAATCATTTATGCTGGAGTGCAAATGACTAGATGTGCTAGAAGTTTTCACCTGTTCAAGTTGTTAGAGATCTCTGATACAGCTATGCATTGTTGTCCCTTTCAGCAAGTGTGACTACAAGGTCCAGAGACAACATCTTCAGTAGCAGGAATTTTGTTCTGCTCCAGTTCACTGGCATAGTTGAGGGTATAAAGAGATAACGATCTTCATGTACTTTTAATTCACGTAATACAGAGTTTTTCTGTTTCTCATTACTCAGCCTCTTTATTTATGACTAGATTGACCTCCACTTAATCTTTGACCCATGATTCCTAACGTCTTTAATCTTTTTTGTTCTCAGTGTTTAGCTCTGTTATCATGAGGTCTTTGAAACCCTGACTCTGAATTCATCTGGGCTGCACTGGCAGCTCTGAGTGATGATGGTGGTAGTGGTGTCATTGATTAGCTGCAGGCTTCTCTATCCTGAACTCAGCTAATAAGAATTTCTCAATTTCAGCAGATGTCTCTGCTCCTTTGCCAAATGCGGAATTTTCAGACTAGTGATGTGAAAGTCTAGAAACTTGCCACTTAGTCCACCACCTGAGGAGCTTCTCTGATCGTGTAAAAGCAGTTCACCAGAGTGCAATTTTATGAAATGCTGTTTTCAGTGTTCTTTTTTGGTCCTATCAGTCAGAAGAGTGTTTTAAAGCCCATTTTAAAAAATGGATAACCATACAATTACAGGCATTATGAATGTCTTTTTATGCATGTTCATATGCATCCCCACTAATACAGAAACAGTCCTGTTACTACATAGTGTCTAGATGATGTGCTGACCCCTGTGCAGTCCAGGCTTCTGATCCTGAGTAGTCTAGATAAGGGGACTCAATGCAGCCTTTTGCCTTCCCTGGGGACCTCAGTTCAGTTCCCTACCTTTGAGACAGGTTTACCTCTAACCTGGATCAAGTGAATTGAATTTCAGTGCTTTAGTTCTCACTACCGAAAAAATGAGGGTCATGGCACCTAACAGGAGAACTGGATGTAGAAACCCATTAAAGATACCCTCAGACAATGTAGTAAGAGCAACTAAGGAGGTGCCCAAGAGAAGAATCTCTGGGAAAATAGAGGCCAGAGAGGCAGAAAAACAACGCTGTTCCCCCTCAACCCTCCATTTCAACTTACTGTTTCCTCCAGCAGTCTTTGCTCATTCTTATTCAGAGATGATTGGATTTAAGCACAAACTTTGAATGAAATAAAGAAAAATATATCAAATCCATAACAAGGCCTGACCTTATACAGATAAATAAATCTATTGTCAGCAGGGTCAGAGCCAGAGCCTGCAGAAATGAAAGAAATGCTACTGTTACCCTGAGGCAAATAAAGCTGCAGGAAAATGGTGGTATTGCCACAAATACAGAAATCGGGCACAGAGAGGAGGTCTGAATTTATGTACTGCTGAGCACTTTCTGTGGTTGAGACTATTTAACCTTCTATGCTGTCAGCTCTCCAGCTGAATTGTTAGAGGTTTGTCTTCTCTCTTTTCTGAGAAAAAGAAATCCAGTTTAGAGGTCTTCTACATGCTGTATCAAATTTAGTTCAAAGGATGAGACAAAGTGAGTGCATAATTTAGAAGGACCACGTGACCAAATTAAGATATGTAGAATGTAGACATCTAAAGTTAAGGGAGATTCATCCTGCCTTGGGATTCAAGATATGTTGTTGATTTCTGGAATGTTTGTAAGAAGATCAGGCATAGGGATTCCTAAATCAACATAGGCAAATAGAAAAAGAACATGTGGTACATACGTCAAGGTACAATACCCTGGGCATTTATTCCATTTTTAAATACTCTTCTAGGCAATAGCAGGCAATGTGCTGAAAATATGGCCTGACATAAGGATCCTTCCATTTTACAAGCCCACTTAAAGTTTCCATCTTTATAGTGTACTTTAAAAGCAGTAATCTTAATCCCTACAATCTTGACCTCAAATTACATTTTAGTGTTTTCTCCATAGCAAAAGAGATGTGATACAGATGGCATTACCTCATGTAAATCCTGATGGCAAATTATGTTCCATTGCTACATGCATGGCATTATTGCACTCTAACTCTGGAAACTGTACAATATTTCTTTTAGTGGAAATCTCTCTTCTTGAAAAAAAATCTGAAATCTGAGATATGAAACCAGATAGGCCAAGAACCCCTACATTTTATGGAAATCTCACAGTGAGTGTATATTGGGCTAGATCTTTAGACAATGTAAGACTGAGATATAGCCTCCTCAATCAGAAGATCTGGCCCATTATATTTTCTTTTCTTTTGTGGTTAAGAACACTGGATTACTGCTCAGAAAGTGTGGGTTCAGCTGTGAATTCTGCTGCAAGCACAGTGCAGCCATGGGCAATTCAGAACTGCCTTTGCTTCCATGTGCAAAACATAGCCAGCATACTTCCCTGGCTTACCTGGGCACCCCTGGGTGTGCTGCTGCAGTGGTAGAATCAGTATGGGTGTCCAGAAAGATCACACACATCTGGTTAAGGGTCAGTATTTTTATTTTCTGACATTTTTAAGATCTTTGCTTTGTAGATTTCACTTTCACCTAGGAGTGCCTTAGTACAAAAAACTAGGAACTCCTGGTTATCTGAATGGAAACAAACAACTTGAAAATTAACTTTTTTTTTTGAGGCAAAAAGTTCTAATGATGGAAAACACCAAACTTTGGTCAAATAAGAAAAATAACCTCTTTGAGGCAAGCCTCTTTCCCATAAATTGAAACCTCTGAATGAAGTGCCTGCCAAAGAATGCTCTCTTCCTGGAACACAGGGAGCAGAAAGCCAGCAACTTGCTTTGAATGTGTTGAACCAAATTTTACAGCTATATCTGACTTCTAGACTGACCCTGAGCCTGTCTTTTTTCTTTTGCTCGCAAATACTAGTACTGCTTCTTCCAGTTCATTGATATATTCCATAAGGATTGCACATAAACGTGTAGATTTCTGGAAGAAAATATCTTGAATATGAAGCTGATCGTAAAGCTACCAAAACCCTAATAATACTCCCTGCCCATTCTTGTGGTATAAAAATATAACTAATGTTAGTCCAGTGAACAGCAAGTAAGACTCTGGAGGGCTCTCTGGGAGTCTGTTTTGGCTAAAGTATTACTTTTCCCTGTTTAACTTTGTAAACCTGTAATTGGCAATAAAAGAGACCGCACTTTTGCTTTTTTAACTAATATTTATTTAAACCTTACCATAAGGTGCACATAGTGGTTTCTTTTGTTTCCAGCAGGATAGAATTCATAAGCAGAGACCAATTTATCATTTAAAAAATTATTTTGTATTTTTAACCTAAAATGTCCAGCTTCACAATGCATTCTTAAAAGTCCTAGCCAGCTTTTTTTCACAGTCTTTCAGTGCTCTCTGGTACATGTGGGCTACTGTGTGAGATCTCATACTGGAAATAGAGACCCTGTTGGATAAAGACAGAGGACCCATTCTCATGGTGTGTATCCGTGTTAGAGTCAGCTAGGCAAAGGTGCCTGATCCTGATTATGCTGCCATGAATCTGGAGTTACTTAATATGATTATTTCAAATGTGCGGCTACTTCCATACAAATATAAACCAAGTAGGGAACAGTGTTTGGATCACAAAATCACAGAATCACCAAGGTTGGAAGAGACCTCTGGAGATCATCTAGTCCAGCCCACCTGCCAGAGCAGTTTCACTTAGAGCAGGTTGCACAGGATGGTGTCCAGGTGGGTTTGGAATGTCTCCAGAGTCAGAGACTCCACCACCTCTCTGGGCAGCCTGTTCCAGTGCTCTGCTACCCTCAAAGTAAAGAAGTTCCTCCTCATGTTTAGGTGGAACTTCCTATAGTCAAATTTGTGCCCGTTACCTCTTGTCCTATCACTGGGCACCACTGAAAAAAGACTGGTGCCATCCTCCTGGCACCCTCCCTTTAAGTATTTATAAGCATTGATGAGATCCCCCTCAGTCTTCTCTTCTCCAGACTAAAAGGACCCAAGTCTCCCAGCTTTTCCTCATAAGAAAGATGTTCCAGTCCCCTAATCATNATGTATCTGTATATCCTGATCATGCATATTTTTAGGCTGAGTGTTTTCCCTTTAAGGTTAACAGGGATTTTGCCTTTTTATTTTTAGAGAAGTGGCAAGAAGATAGGTCTTCTAGGGTAAATTAAAGAGAGAAGCAGACACTGAATTGAAAAGACAAAGGGTAAATTTTTTTTGTAGAGATGTACACAAAATTTCTAATGAAAGTGAAAGCTTTTAACATTTCAAGTAATCTGCTTTTTTGTTGGCCAATGATCTTGTCTGCCGTCTTCAGTTTTAATAAAAAACATTAAAATTTTTTTGAAGATGTTCTTATACATGTATTTTAGGTTTGCATGTGTTTCAATGTTCACTTAATCCACCCATCCAAGATGTCTAATCTTATAATTATTCTGAATCTTACCTAGTGCGCAAGGTTACTCTTATACCAGAAGGACAACAACTCTAAGTAGAAAATGGACCAGAAACTGGGAAGGTAGCCTAGGCAAAGTACCATGGTGTACTTGCTATGATCTCCATACACTTTCTGAAACACCCTCTACCGTTTTCTTTCAATGTCAGGACACTAGGCTAGATGCAACTTTAGCTTGACCCCATTACAAGTGGTTTTGTGTTTCATGTTGCAAAGAGAAGAACATCTGGAAGTAAAGGCTTTGTCTGAGGCTGGGCTGAGATTCCTGGTTGCCTTTTAAAAAAATATCATGTTGGTTGTTTTCATCATATAAACACGAACAACAGGAAAAATCTGTCAGGGTTTGGTGAGATGTTGTGTCATAGCAGATAAAGTTTTCCTCAGCTCTGATTTCAGACTTTAACAGTGAAACCAGCTGTTAAGCTCATTTGTTTTGTTTTATTTATCACAGCAGATTATCTCTTCAGGTAATATTTCACAACATCCAAGGGAAAAGCAGTGACAGATTTGACTGTCAAATTCATCAACTGAAAACTAAGCACAGGCTCATTTGCTGTGTTACAAGTGTAATTTAGGAGACTTGGACCATTAATGTAGCAGAAACCCAAGGGAGCATAACGAGTGCCTTCTTAGCTGGCAATGGCACTCAGGGACACAACTAAAGACTTCCAGAGGCAAAATACGAGGTTAGCATGTGATGAAGAGCCAAGGCACCCTAGCTGAGCCGGCTCCCACTAGCTGTGGGTAGCACACTGCGAAAGGCTTGTAACATATGTGCCATTGCATTACATAATGGGAAGTGCTTTGGTTTACACGCAGAATATTACTGCACTCTGTAATCATCTCCTTCTTGACTGAGTTCAGTGACAGCTTTGAACTTGCTGATTGCTTTGGCAGGAGTAAGTAAAGGAGAAAGAAGGAATTACAGAGTGACTCTGCCATTATTGTGGTAAGCACCTTTCCCAGTTGTGGGAGGCTGATGTTCCCCCAACATCTGGAGATTGACCCTCACATCTGGTGGTTGCTGACTCTCCTCCACTGTAGCAGCATTTCCACAGCTCCTTGGCACAGCAGGTGCCCACAGAGGGAGTCTGCCTCTCCTCTTGTTGTGTCCTACTGGCTTTCTGCCTGCTGTCCCCAGCCCAGCACAGGAGAGACAGAGCAGAGAGAAAGGGTCTGCTGACACCAATCCTGTGGCTGCGAGCCCTCGGGCAAGGGTTCATGGTGCCCAGGCCAGTGCTGGCTCAGAGGTCTGTCCTCCAAGATGCCGCAGGTGCAACAGCCAGTGCATGACCTCTGCCATCAAGGGACAGCATAGGAGTGAACCCCTTGGCTCTGGGAAGAGGACTCAGGAGGCAATTTTCTGTCACTTTTGAAGTGAGTGCATGTGGAAAGTAGGTAAAGGTATTTAGGATCTATTTGATACCTTATGATATGAACAAAATGATAAAAGCGGGCTGGAGTTGTGTAAGAAACTCATCTCTTGGTCCACTACAGGTGTGACCAACGAAATCTTCATGTGACGTAGAGCAACAACGGAAAGACCTATGTGCCTGGAAATGCTGGAGGAGCAGGACCCCCCAAGGGCAACAGGCAAGGGGGTCCCAGGCTCCACTGGCAAAGGAGCAGAGGTGGGTACCAAAGTAACCCAGGGAGAGTCAACATCTCCCACTAGCTCGGCCGCTGCAGCCCTTGCTCCTGGCCACATGAGCATCGGCTCATCTGGGGGGCTGCACCAGGCTGGCAACCCCTTGTGTCAGACAAAGCAAAGAGAGGTGGGAGAAGCCAGAGAGGCATAGCCTCACACCTCCTGGGAGCATGTGTTGTGTAGAGGACGTCCTGCCCTGGGAGGCTCTTTCTGTTGAAATTTTCACCATTTTCATGAATTGCATGGCCAGGGTTCTAAGAGACAGTTGCCTGGTAGCTGAAGCACTTTTTTGTGTCCCCCAGCATTTTTGTGTCTCTGCTATGATTCTCGTTATCTTCTGACTTCAATGTACAAGTGTAACTTGTCTTTCTCTTGGGCTTGCCCAAAGTGGAGTTTTTAATTAACATCTGTCTCTTTAACTAATGTAGTCCTTGTTCCAAGTCTTTAAATGGTGTCTTAGGGAATTTCAGTGCTTTGGACAAGATCTTTTCCAAGCTGTTTATCTGTCTTTTTTATTTCTTCGCTTGTGTGCCGTTCTCTTCTATTTATTTTAACTATCCTCAGGCACCATAATTTTGGTATAACTCATATTCAGTAGTTTTCTGATCCAAGGCTTTAAGTCATCTATTACTCCATGGGATTAGCCCTGCATGAAACCGCACAGTCCTGGATTAGACATTAAGAATATGGATCATGTTTTAAAAATTCATTTATGCAACTATTGAATAAAATTAGACTCAGACAAGCTGTTCTTGTCACAAACCCATGAAACTTCTCTAGACCTTCCTCCTCCAACCAAAGCTGTTTGTCTGCAGGGCATGAAGTACCCACAATACTACAATGGGAAAAACTGCATTTTGTGGTTGGTTAGTACCATGTAGTTTTGCAAGTGGATTATAAGGTTGGTTATCACCACATTATATTATTAACAGAACTGAGAAATATCCGAGTAATTTGAAGTAAGTTTTATTGGTGTCATACTTCTGCATTGACAATAAATTTCTGGGCTCTTGTGTTGGGTACCTTCTGCGCCATGAGGACCCCAGACAGTAAGTCACAGACATCTGGACAGCATCCTCATGGAAGAGGTAGGCTCCGCTGGTACGTAATGGAGCCTGCGTAGGACATGAAAGTGGTTCCAGATTAAAGGACGAGAAACGCATTTTCCTGAGAAATGATACCTCATGGTTCAAGTGCATACAGACAGCAGTTAGGAAGGGACCATAATTTTACAGTCTATGCTGTCGATTATAATTCACAGCATGTTTCACAACGTCACACACATAGACGGAGTCAGAGTTTCTTGAGAGACAGCAGTTTCTTGCTGCTTAAAGCAAGCCTTTGCTTCTCCTTATTCCTGGAATTGTTTGCCTTTGGAAAGACTATAAACATCCTAATATTTGCAGGTTTAAAAAATGAAGGATTTTGTACCTGAATGACTAAAGTTCTTGCTAAATTTTAATCTCTGTTGGAATTTAGGTCCAGATTCACAGATATATTCACAGACATAAGTCTCTAAACAGACACGGATCCTTCTGCAGCTCCATTGCAAAAATAGCTACTGTGATGTCTGCTTCCTTGGATGAATGATCCTGCAGGCAGTAGAGAGAACATGAAAGAGGTCCAGCTATGAGATAAATTGTTCAGTCAAGGGGTCTAAGCTCAGAATTGTGTCAAAAGTTCCTCTCTTAATGGCTTCTTCAGTTGCAATTCGATGTGCACTGGGATCCTTAGCTATGTCAGCTGCACAACCTCTCTGATGTCGCCTCTTTCTGACCGGGGCTGTTCTAGAATGGCACTATTCAGGATTTTTTTTCACTTTAAATTAAATGTGTATGTTGAATTCAGTGGCTGTAAAACGTGTCTGAATCACAGTCCTGGAGACTAAAATCCTCTGCCCTTCCATAGAACTGCTCCAGTTCTCCCACAGTGCCCTACAGAGGTGCAATAGTCCAAACCCAGAAGGAAAAACACTGGAGGAGTTGAACGGTGCAGTGTGTATGTCTGTTTAATCATCATTTGCATCCCTCGTGAGACTGCCAGCAGAGCAGCACATTAATACCACTCCTGGTATCTTGCTTATTTCATTCATGCAGTTATTCACTGCACAGGAAACAAGACCACTAAACTTATACTGAAGTCATCAAAAGCATTCAGTGATAACCATTATCAGACCCATTTCAACGTCTTTCAAAGCTAATCTCGCAATATGACAAGAAACAGTTATGGAAAGAAGCACTGACTTGGGTTCTATTAAAGACCAATCTGTTCGTGTGGCTGCTGCTTAAACAGGGTGTCTCCTAAGGGTCTCCAGCTTTCAAACCAGTAAAGAGAATAAACTTTAAATGGTTTTGATTTTTAAGGCATTATTTAGAGGAAGCGGTGAAGGACACATGGGTCCCATTTTCCTCTTTGGACCGTGAAAATTGGTCACAAAATCAGCCCCACCTTTTCTGCTCAGCTTTTGATGCTTTGTATCTGTATCTCCACAGATACGTGATGCTTTGTATCTCGACAGAAGTGCTGTGAAGATGGACTACTGCTGAAGGAAAGACAGCGTACAGCTGCACAACACTACTGCCCCTCTTCCAATTCTGTTTTGCATCTTATATTTTCCATGGCTGTGAATCACAGTCCTTCGCTTGTAAGGGTAGTAATTTATTGATGTGGAAAGTAAAAAGAATGGCATAAATCTGACATGCTGTCTTAATTATTAAGGAAATATAAGCTAGAAGCAAGAAATAAGTAATGCATGTTAACAGGATAATTAGAAAAGCCTGTAAGAACAGAATTGAGGAACATCTGAAAAGTGAGTGGAATTTAGCGTTCACTTGGCAAACTTTATTTCATACAGAATTCCCTGATTAAGAGTCTCAGCTTCAAAACTGAAAGGTAAACAACTTTTCTGCCCCTGTAATGCCTTCTGTGACACTATTATGGTATAAAATAAATTACATGTTTAACTGATTACAGTTTAGTAAAAAGGAGTTGAGATACTAATTAATGTTTACTTAATATTTACCATTAGTTATACATAAGAGTAATTTGTGGAGTATGGCCTTGTGATGTAGCATTTTCAGTGAATATTAAAATCTATAGACCTTCCTCTCTTCTTATTTGTACCACTCTAAGTAGGTTTACTTCCTGATTTGTGTCACAGTCAGAGAAATGTAAAGCTAATGGTCCCTAAGTTAGGGTGAACAGTGTTGGAACCACTGTCTCTCTTCAATGGAAAGTGAAATAACTCTGCCACGCAATATAGCATGAAACAAGGCAATCTCCATGGAAAGCAAAGGGAATCTTTCCACTGCCTTCAATGGAAACTGGATTGGTCTTGGAATGGAAAGGGGATAGCTGGATTTCAGTGTGTTAAAAACATCGATTAATGACGCTTTACTGGCAGAATAGCATTGGATCAGTTGCCTGAAAGACAGGTATTCAGGGAGAGACCTTTAATGAAGAAAGTTTAGAAGCTTATATAGTATTTATTGGTTTTTATTGTACAAAGACACTCAGAAGTCTCCTTAAACTCAACACAGATAAACAATACTAAAGACCATATATTTTACTAAGAATTCAGTGGACTTGTTTGATTTGGTATATATGTGCATTAGAATTTTTTTTTCCTTGGTGTAGTTTAAAAACATCTAGTGGAATTAAATTTAGTAGCAGTGAGTCTTCCTGCTACACACGTACATAGGAATGGAAAATGGCTGTTCAGATCTATACCAATGAACTGCAAGAGAGGTTTGGGACTTCTTTCTGTTTTTTTTGTCCCAAAAATCTAATTCCCAAAACTTGTTATCATAGGCTACTCTCAGACTTGGCAAATTTCACCCTGATTTTTTCTTTCCTGAATTTTTTTGAGTTTAGAAAAAACTTAAGTTTTTCAATGTTTCCAAATGTTTTACTACCCCAACCAGTGCAGATGCTCTGTCCTCTGTGCAGGACTGTCATCCTCTCTTCTACAAAGTTCAGTTCTTTGTATCACCAGAACTCACTCATTGCCATAGAAGTACTCCACATACCAAGGTGACTGGGCAATCTCTAAATAGTGACAGCTGAAACGTCTTGAAATAGCTAAAAAAGCTCCTTAGTAAGCCTTTGTTATCTAATTTACTCAGACTTTAAAAAAGCTAAGGAAACAACATAAATTAAATAAAAAAAGTTTGAAATTTACTTGTTCATGTAAAACATTACTTTTACTGTTGTTTGGAATTTTTTGTTGGCTACTTTTTCCTACATTTACTTTCAGTTTGTACAAATTCGCCTTAAAGCAGCACACGAGTATGTTCAATCACTTGGAGAAGCTGATTTCTGAAGAGGATCAGGAGCTATAGCCAAGTATGATCCCCCTTTGTCCATGTCAAAAGGTAGCTAAACCAAATTATAAACAAGAAAACCCATAAACTTCCCTGAACATTCAGATTTTCCTTAGTGCCTTTATTTCCTATCTTCTCTGTTGAGATTAAAAGACCTTTGGGGGACTGATGGCTTGATTTTCTGCTTGCAAAACATAGAGCACACCTGCAGTGCTAAAGGAAAAGAAATGCAGGAAAAGAAAGTGATACGTGCAAGTCTTTCCAATATCTAAACACTCGAATTCATACTGCAGCATTCAAAAATGATCCTACTGTATGGATGAATAATTTATCGCATCTGAGTTTCAGTCATTTACAAGACTTACAAGGATATCCAGATTTATAATCATCCCAGTGTTCTGGAGGAATTCCAGTTTAAATAATTATATTGTACTGATACTCTCCAGTTTTCTGATTTCAGCTGACGTACTCATTTTTACTTCCTTTTTCAATATGCTGTTAAGCCTCTTTCAAGGACCATCGAAGAAATAGCAGACCTTCAGTGGTATATAAAAGGATTCCTTTGCTTACAATGTATAGCTAGCTAGTTCTTTAAGGTCCTATGAGAAGAGCAGGCCTCTAAAAAAACATTGATAATTTTAATTAAATGTTTGGTCATGGGTGCAAACGGTTATTGACCTCTGACTTTGACGAGAGCAGGTCTGGATTTTAACCATATTCCAGACAGAAACAATAAAAGCATTGCAGTGAAGTCCCAAATCACACTTTTCTGAAATGCTAAAATAAGAATATGACAATAAGACAGTATTTTTTCTTATATTTCCAGTATGTTTTAGCTACAGTGTATCATCTTCAGGGTAAACACAAAGATCAAAAAACAGACAACACTTGGGACTACATAGAAAAGCAATAGAGATGCCAGAATAATACAGGAGTGAAGCCTTGCCAAACCAGAGAACAGGTTTGGGAGTTTTTTTGCTTTTTCATTCAGCAACTGTTGTAACTTTCCAGAAAAAAAAAACCAGTTTATGGGGGATTTGGAGTTTCTCAAGAGCTCCCTGCTTTCCCTAGTCACCAGGACTTTGCATCAATCAATGCAGAAGACTTCTGTAGACCACACTCTGCTGCAGAGCTGCTGAGGGTCTGTGAGCACTCTCTGGCTAGATGAACTGGAGAATAAATTGGAAGCAAAAAAGAACAATCCAACACTTTGATACTTTAGCTCCTCAGTACAATTCATAAACAGTATATGCACCTAATGTTTCCACGAATATATACTAATCAATGAGCAATTCAATGAGCTGATCCATTTTTTATCTTCTTTTTACACACTGGGGCGGGGAGTTTCTCTCCGTCTGTGCCTTCTGGGATGGATTTGACATTACACGCTTGAATGCATGTATGTAACTTTTCCGCATTGACATCTTTGCTCTCTTGTTTTCCTTCACTAATGGGTAAACGATTTTTGTGCTGTTCTCATTAGAGTAGGAACAGTGTTTTCACTTCAGAACAAGTGTTACAAGTGAAATAAACAGTGCCATTCTTAGGCCAAAGTGTATGTTTAAGATTAAGCCTCTATGTAATTACATGGTGAATTGCATTCCTTTTGAGTTATGAGGCAGTCCTACAGGAAGCAGTTTTGTAAACCTGTTTTTGTAATTCCCATGCTCTCCTACTTTAAGACTATGTATACAGATGAATGTACAAAGTGTATACAGAGTGTTCATTTAGATATTTAGGATCACAGGTATACCTGTGATACCTCAAAACATTTATAGACAGACTGGCTAGGAGATAGATAAATACGAATGTGTGTACATTGTCTTAAATTGTACTCCTTGCCTAGACTATGGATCCCAAGAATTCAATAGCAGAGCATCTGGAGTTTGCTACCTTAAACTTTATGTTGCCCATTGAAGATGTCTATGCTGTCACTGAGAGTGTTTTAGGAGCTGTCTTGCCTGCCCTTGACTGCTTTACCCATTATTGCATATTAGCACCGCAGGAGAGCTAGAGCTGTGAGGGAACAGATTTCTCCAAGGCAGATTTTTGCTGTGTGATCTGTGAGGTAAGAAGAGGGCCAGACAGATTAGTCCTCATCACTCTGCCTTGTTAGCAGAGATGAAACACCACATTACCTGTATAAACCTGTTCAATGATCTATGCCTATATTATGTTGCAGGTTTCTGAAGCTTCATAATAGCGTCTAGCAGTAGGGGGAAGTCTAAGCCAAGCAGCCCCAGTTGAGAGCCTGGCAAGGAAGCTAGGAGAAGCGGCCACACAATGTGAGAGAGACGTGGCCGGAAAAGCTTAAGCAAGTTCCTTAAAGAAAAAAAAATGAAAGTGAGTAGATGCAAAGAGAGAGGCTGGGTAGCCAAAAAACAAAGGCAGCCAGAAAGCTAAATACATGCAGCTGAAGAACTTAAAAAATTCAAGAGGAAGACATGAGAGATGGCCAGAACAGCATTAAGAAAACAGACTCTCCCTTTCCCTTCCCTGATCATCTTTCATTCCACTACATCCTTCTCAGCTTTTGGCTCCCCATCCTTTCCTCCTCCCTCCTCCAAGCCATTGTGGAGAATGGCAGCTTCAAAAACTATCAGCTCAGCTTTGCACAGGGTTGAGAGCCTGACAAAACAGCCAGACTAGTTAGTGAAATTAGGGAATAGGTTAATACAATAAACCAAGAATTAAAACACTTCGAAAAAATTGAAGGGTTTTCACCACTCAATATATAAATATTTTTCTCTTCTTAAGGAAGGGCTACTTGCAAATACTTGTGACAGAGTATTGCGATTGTCTTGGCTTGTGAATGTGTTGTTGTATGTCCTATTCTTAATTAGTCCCTTTATGTACCTAGGACAACCTTCCTGAACAAAGTCAGTTGAAAAGTGATGCCTTGTAATCATACAGTGAGTAATGTTTCTGGTTGCATGATGGCAAAAAAAACCACGGAAAGCATTTTTGTTCATCTGTAACATTCAGAATTTTATTTGGTTGGTCTTTTTGTTTGTTCTCACACATCCAGTTCAAAAGAGCAAGGGTTTTGATGTAGCAAGTACATGAATAGTAAAAAGACATTTCCACAGTCAATTCAGTTCTAAAGAAACCCTTTCCAAATTCAGTGGAACAGATTCTGGCAGGTAAGAGGAATTACTGGCAGTGGATAAATGTTCCTGGAGGCATTGATAGTGAAGGCATTCATTTAAGTCAAAAATGCATCATCTTAGTCATTTCAATTATGTTATTGTTTCTGTTACACTAGTGTGGAACAGGATTTGTTGTGCCCTGCACTGCACAAGCACAAAAGAAGGTGCTCTTTCTGTCCCTGGAGATCACAATCCAAGTGGTAGACTTGTGTAAAAAGCAGGGGAAGTACTACAGGGTAAAAAGAGAAATTTTATTGCTTGACAAAACAAATGTGGTATTGGATTGCCCAAACATGCTGCGTATTAGTGGCAGAGTTGATAAATGAATGCAGATCTCCAATACCGGGAGTCAGGCTCATTCTTTTAACCAAAAAGTTTCATTCTTGTTGGGTTGTTCTTAGGTACTGAAAACTGCTACTGTCCAAGAGCTGTCTGGGAATACAATAACGGCAGACTAAACTCTAATATTGCATTTTATTTTATTCCTAAGGCCCTCAGGAAAATGAGAAACTCCTTGCACTGGTGAGCAGGTGAGTGGGTCACACTGAGCAGCATCAGGGCTTTGAATGTTTTGGGAACTGTAAAAGTCCAATGGCTGTATTCTGGGCATGTGTAATTCTGACTCAGGCCATTTTACCTGGAGCGATTAGGACTCAAGTTTATGTCTGTGTTTTAGAGTCAATACAAGCGTCAGTCTGGATCACCTGACTTCCAGGTTAACTTTGCTTGGCACAGTCCAGCTGTGCTGGCATGGGTTCATCTGAGGTCTTTTGGGTGCCCTGATGAGTGCTTTGCTCCAGGCTGCAAGCTTGCCTCTTCTCACCTGTCTCAGGCTCTTCTCAGAGTTACCATGCTCGTTCATCCACTCTATGTCATCTGGTAAGTCTTCCATGTTTTCCTCTTTTCCTTTGAAAAAACACAGAACTTACACATATCAGTTTCAGGAGTACCTTCCCTGATAATGATGAAGGGATAGAGTGTACCATCAGCAAGTTTGCTGATGACACAAAACTGGGAGGGGTGGTTGACACACCAGAAGGCTGTGCTGCCATTCAGCAAGACCTGGACAGGCTGGAAAGTTGGGCAGAGAGAAATCTCAGGAAGTTCAACAAAGGCAAGCGTAGGGTCGTACTGTACCTGGGGAGGAATAACTCCATGCACCAGCACAAGTTAGGGGCTGTCCTGCTGGAAAGCAGCTCTATGGAAAGGGACCTGGGAGTCCTGGTGGACAACAGGATGACCGTGACCCAGCAACGTGCCTTTGTGGCCAAGAAGGCCAATGGCATCCTGGGGTGCATCAGGAATAGCGTGGCAAGCAGGTCGAGGGAGGTTATCCTCCCCCTCTACTCTGCCCTGGTGAGGCCACGTCTGGAGCTCTGTGTGCAGTTCTGGGCTCCCCTGTTCAAGAAGGACAGGGAACTGCTGGAGAGGGTACAGTAAAGGGCTACGAAGATGATTAGGGGACTGGAACATCTTTCTTATGAGGAAAAGCTGGGAGACTTGGGTCTTTTTAGTCTGGAGAAGAGAAGACTGAGGGGGATCTCATCAATGCTTATAAATACTTAAAGGGAGGGTGCCAGGAGGATGGCACCAGTCTTTTTTCAGTGGTGCCCAGTGATAGGACAAGAGGTAACGGGCACAAATTTGACTATAGGAAGTTCCACCTAAACATGAGGAGGAACTTCTTTACTTTGAGGGTAGCAGAGCACTGGAACAGGCTGCCCAGAGAGGTGGTGGAGTCTCTGACTCTGGAGACATTCCAAACCCACCTGGACACCATCCTGTGCAACCTGCTTTAGGTGAACCTGCTCTGGCAGGTGGGCTGGACTAGATGATCTCCAGAGGTGCCTTCCAACCCCTGTGATTATGTGATTCTGTTATAATTGTTATACTGCAGTTCAGGTATATCCCTCTACACCTAAACTAGTTTGGAAGTGTTCCAGAATCTGCTGTTGTGAGAAAAGAAGTATATTCTCTGTCTTTATTCATAGATGTTCATTACTTGCAGACATAGAGCAGAGTACTGATTAATTCACCTTCATTTCCACTCCACAGTTCTGAAAAGCTTTAGTTCTGGCAGGACTTTTTATTATTTCATTCTTTCCCTTAGTGTATTTTGTAAGCTTCCTCGCCCGCCTCCCTAGGATCATGTGTTGTTCAGAAATTTCTTCTTTGGATAGAACAGATTCAGTCAATGCCTGTGTTCTTCTGACTCAGCCCTGTGTCGTGAGAACTACTGCACCATGTAAGAGCTGATGTCAGATCTATCATGTACGACTCCCTATAACAAGCTCCTGTAATAGCGCACTGACAGCCTTGTGGCCTGCTTGGACTTTCTGAGGCCATCAGGGACGACAAGCGAGGTGGCTGTTGGATAGACTGGAGATAAGCAAGCCAAAAACACAGCCTTGAATCTAGAAGAAACAGTCAGGAAAGGCAAGTGTCTAACTAAAGTTCTTGTGGCAGAGCAGAGCTATGCAAGGTGAACGCCTCTGTCAGGATGCAGACATTATTATCTTCTGAATGAGATGTAAAACCAGATACACACCATTTATGATTGTAGAGGTCACATGCGACTTGTTGCAAGAGCAAGGATTAAGGTCTCAGAATGCCAGCCAAGTCCAACTCTGGTAGTTGAATTTTGCCTATCTACATTTTACAACAGTTTAATTTGGAAGACTTCACTTCCTCTTCCGCAAACACAGCTGTGTAGCGTTGCTGGTGCAGAATGTCTGCTCTTTCCACCAGACAGAGTGTTTCAGCACTGCTTGTGCTGACCCATAAACATATAGCCTGTGAAACCCTTGGAGTGTATTCATGATTACATTTGCTATAAATGCATTATGGGCATTGTGTATGCATACATACACACAAGTATATGCACAGACATACTCTTCTACATATTTTTCTGCAGGCTCATCTATACAGATTGTTCATGTATGGATGCCTGGAAGACATCCTCATTGGGCCAAAATATAATTTCAGCCAGAAAGGTTTTTTTAAAGTATGTGAAGTACGTAAGAATATTTACCAACAGAATTCATTATCATAATAAAAGAAAAATTAGCAGGGAAAGCCCCAACTATGTTTTTAATCTTCTCTCTTTCAACTAATAGTTGCTATTGCCAGGAATAGCAGAGTATTAATCAGTATTAAATCACAATAATAAGCAATATCACCACAGGGCTTGAGCATTAAATGCATGAGGTACTAAACAATCCCCAAGCACTGCAGAGTGAGCTGAGAACAGGATTATAAATTATAAGTCCATGGATTAGTCTTTAGCGGATCTAACAGTGGTCTGGACAGAACGCATTTAAAGTGGCTCACCTGTATGTTAATGATAATTAAGATTTGCTTCCGTGTAGCAGTTTTCATCACAAAGGCTCCCACAGTGCCTTACTTTTCCCAGTACGGCATTGCTGACACACAGCCATCCCTGCAGTAGATGACAGAAAATGAAGAGCGTAAAACCCAGCAGTGGATGAATGGGAAACTTTGGCCCATGACACTGGGACAGGCCCAAGGGCTCATGGAAAGCAGCATGGGAGTTTTAATTTTCACATGAGCTCTGGGTTGTTAAGGGCACAGCTTAAAGGCCTCAGTTCAATAAACTGCCTAGCAGTAAAACACAGCTACTGCAGAAGGATGAAGAGCTTGCTCTGCTCTGCCAATATTCAAACCTTATGGTTCCAAGATGTCTGTTCAGACCTCAGGTTTAGACCACTAAAGTTAGCCCCTCCGGCAGTAACTACACCAAACTGCAACAGGCAGCCTAAGGGCCAAATAATTAAACAGTGGCTTTGCGATCTTACCTTGTTTCATGCTAGAAAATCTTAGTTCAAGAAATCATACCTATTCCAGCAAACATTTTTATTCCAGTGGCCCATCATTCTACAAGCAATTGGTATAAAAGAGAGAAAATGCTGTAGAAAATCAGAGCTTAAAGCACTTTTGGGAATGAATTAAGCTTTGTTTTGCTAGCATGCTCTAACAGTGAAATGAATTCATTGCTATACTCGCCTAGGAAGTATTTCAAGATGGTCCATTATGATGTTACTGATTTTTTTTCAAGAAATGCCATATAAGACAAACATACACATTTTTATAAAATAATATGTAAAAAGCAGCAAAAAATCCTTTGAACTTCAGTCACTATTTAGCATATGTTAATTTCTTGCACGTAATACTCTCTGTTTTACTTTTCTATACTATGGCTCTTTATTTTTTCCTCACAGTAATTCAGTATTCTAGCAGTAACATATATTTTCTGGCTTCCCTTGTAACTTCCCTTTTGAAATTTCTGCCTGTTGGTACATTGCTTTATTACATATTCTTTTAGGATGCATTTTAAAGAATAGGTATTCTAAACTTCGCTGATGGCAGCAACCTTCCCTCATCTAAGTGCCCTCAAAATGATGTTATTTGTTTGAGGGAAAGACTGTAAAACAATGTTTCAGTGGTTATGTTGGAGAGTGCCTGAAGAGACTTTATCTGACTTTATCATAAAATGTTCTACAGCTTTTATTTGCATTTACAGTACCAAATAAAGAACATTCATTGTGACAGTCAGCAAAACTAACAATAATAAATAACAATGAGATAATATACGAGAATCAACAACTTAGGGTCGAGTAAATCACACCGTAACAGATATTAAATAGTAGGTGGATTTGCTAGCTTCTGTCTAAGATATTATACTGAAGCCTATGACAGAAACAATTATATTACAGAAATTATATATTCTGTGATATATTATTGCACAGAAAGTATTATATTTTTATATGTATGACAGTATTTCATAATGTATGCTTTAAAAAAGGTGTTATTCCTGGTTTTCCTTTGGGAATGAGTATCTCCAACTACTACTACTTGGGACTTGGCTCTAGATTTCAACAACTGTTCACTTTTGAGCAAGGGACTGCAAAGGCAGATTTGCTCTTTTATGTCAAATTTACCTGTAATAGCTTGTTTATAAAGTGTTATTGGTGGTGTAGAACAGTAACTATTGATCACTATTCTCAGATCCATTGCTGTATGCCTCTCATTTTGAATGTCATGCTTTTAATTGTGGTTAAGTTGATAAAATTTATAATTATCATGGTACTTCTAAGGACAAACACAAAATAAATACAATAAAACCACTATCCCTGAATTAAGTTTCCTTACCATGCTTTTTCTGTGAACTGACTTCCTATCTCCTATCTTGGATAATATGAAGTTATAGGGAAAAATTTCCTATATTAGAAAACTTTCCCATATACTTCTAGCATGTTTCCTAAAACAGCATGGGACCCTTTGCTATATAGAGAACAGTGACTTTTATTTCTTATGGTTTGAACAGGCACTTTAGTAACTATGTCAGCATCACTTTTTGGTACTACAGAAATTCATAATTTTCTAATGCGCTTCCTAAGTTCTTATGTCTTGAAACTGGTTGAAGAAATTGGTTGATGTATAAATTATTCACATTTGATTAGTTTCTTCATGTGTGTTAATTATGGGGAGGTCCACAATATTTGTTTTCTGCAAATATGCCGAAGTTCACTATGGATTCGTGAAAACACCTATGAATTTCGGAATTCTCATTGACTTTGTATACTGGGGTTTGTGAAATGCCATTTGCTATGCCACTGCTTAAAAAGTTCCAGGCATTCAGTCAAAGAGCAGAAATAATAACTTAGGACCTGTCATACACCACAAATCACAAATACAATTTGGGAGCTGCCTGAAAATAGGGTTAAGTAAATACAAACCATAAATCCACTTGCAAAAATCACGGAGACATCACTCCCAACCCTTCCCAAAATGGCTGAAGTGCATTATATTTTCAGTTCCACAATTGCAACTCGAACAGTCTTACCAGTTATAAAGCTGATGTCTATTTTCAGCTCCCCAGTAAAAAATAATTGTATAGTTAGTTTGTTACCTGTGCTGGATCAAGCTGAATTCTGAATTTTATTCTTTCTTGCAGTGCTTTATCCTCCAATAAACACTAAAAAGCCAGGTTCATGTATGGTATGAGCAAAAGGAAAGCCGTACGTGCTTAATTGCTCAGTACTGGCTGAGAAAACAGTCCATGATGGCATTAGCTCAGCAAAAAAATCCATGCACCCTGAGTCCTCCAGCCAAGTGAGTGGAGACTTCCTTTCTTGTTGCAAATGCTTGTCAGCAGATGTGCATGGTTGTAAAGCAAAAGAATAATACCTGTATCGCTGTCTTTTCAAATACCTGGGCACCATCCCGATATTCTTACATAATCTTTTAGTATTAAAAATGGTTTTGACCTGACACTTGATGGCTCTTAATGAGTGTGAGCCATGCACATCCAGGACCTGCTAAGTGAAAACGTATTCCACGTAAAATCGCCTAGCCTCCCTACCTTACGCGCTGCTGTCTTTTATCTCTTTGAAGCTGGTCTGTTCCAATTTTATATTCCTTGCCCAGGACTTTGCCTATCATTGCCTCCAAGTCTGCATTCTAAACATATCAATGACTTCATCTCTCCTCACATCTACTTTTCCTCATTCACACTCTCTTTTGCAATCTACACCTTTTAATAGCCAATCCCATTTATCCCATTGCAACTCTCTCTGGGATTGATTCTGTGCAGTGGCTTTTTATTGTTCTCTGTCCTCAGAACCATAGAAATCTGAGATGGAAAAGGCTGATGAGGTCATCTTGTCCATTCCCCTTGCCAATGCTGAATTGTTTCCTACAGTCTAATTTAAAAATTACTCATTCAGCTGGGCTTCCACCTCTGCTCTTAGAAGATTATTCCACAGTATTAAGCTGTATATCATGCCATTAGGAAGTTTTTCCTGACAGTTATCTTGAATTTTCCTTCCTGTGCTTTTGTTCCATGCTTCACAGCTATGTCCCATTGGGCCACTCCAAACAATGTGTTTCACACTTTTTGAACAGACATCCTTCAAAATCCACCTATCACTCCATTTTTAAAAATTTAATTAGATACTATCAGTTATCTTCCTCACCCATAACACTCTACAGTGACATATGTGATTATGTCTTTTTCCTTTCGCTCTGCAAGGAAGGGGGCAGTTCCCCTCTGTTCCAGCTCGTATCATGGCAGGTGCCGTATGCAGACAAGAACTCAGGTCTCTTCTCCCCTCCCTGGTCACAGTCACACTTTCTTTCATACTCTGGAGACAGGCATGCTCTCTCTCATATTTATGTAGCTAGAATGAAGGTATTACAGTAGTTAAGCCTTTTGCTGCACCTACTCCTGCTTTTGGTAGATACATTTATCTGTGTAGCTCAAACTCAAATACAGCACAGGCTCCTGTAGCTGTTTCAGTTGGAGTGGGATAAAGACTTTCTGTTCTAGCCCCCCTTCATTAAAATTCGTGCTGCCTTCAAAATTTCAACAACGTCAATTAATTCTACTTATACCTTTCACACATCCAGGCGAAATGTTGATGGTCTTCACTAAAAACGAACTTTTGGGAAAAGCTTGAATACAGACTGCTGAACACTGCTTTGATTCAGAGAGGCTAAGAAGTGCTTTGGTGATCTCCTCTGAACATGTTGTATTGGAAGGACCTGACACTCTTTCGCATTTTCATACCCAATTATCAAGTATGCTGAACCAGCACATTTTAGTTGTGACTTTTCAGAAGGACCTTGCACCTCTTTGGATATTTAAATGAGTGGCCACACTGTCAAGTGAGCTCACCCACTTGGGTTGAGGTTGTATAAAAGTACAGCCCATTATTTAGAGACCTAGAAAATGTTTCGAAAATCTGGCTTCTGCAGTGGAAACGGAGCTCTTGGAAATTTGGCCATGAGCAACTTTGACAATTTGTTCCCCCATTGTGTGTGCCGAGTACTTCTGGCCATGAATGAACTTGTACATGACTTTTAAGACATCTGGAGTTCACCTTTGTGTCTGCTTGTCAGTTTTTGTCAACCTGGTATGGACTGAACCTAGCATGGCCTCAGAGAGGTTAATGCGCTTGGTGCCTACAGCTATATAAAAAGATGTCATAAGAATTGAGGGCACATGTTGGCAAAAACAATCACCTGCTGTTCACAAGAATTTGAGAATCTCTTGGATTCTTTTAACCAAAAAAATATTTTTGGGAAGAGCTTTTCTTAACCAGTTCTAAATCTGACAATTATCTCGGTAGGGTTGGCTCCACAAAGTCCTGTGGAGCATCAGTGATCTGGTCAGAATAGAAATAGACTGGCCATGAATAGTTTCTGTAGGAGGGAAATGAGAGGGATGATTTAGATGAGCTCACCACTTAAGAAGCATATGGGCAGGCTGGGAAGTACATATGCAGTATGGGCATGGCTCACTGGGATGCAATTACAGCAGGATATAAGATGTGGCAAGTGGAAGTATAGTTATACCAGAACTAAGAGGTAGTGGGGTTTCTCCCCCTCCACAAAAAGCTCTGCAGTCTGAAGTCAACACTCACCGCTCTGTTTGAGATTCATACATGTGGCCGTATGTGTAGTGTCCTGACTCTGTTTTCTCAATCACTGCTTCTGCAGCTTATGGAGGGTTATTTTTGGCAGTCCCTCTCTTGCCCCTTTCCCTGCACTCTCGCTCTCACTGTAGCTGTAATTGTTCCTGCTCTCTCAGAGTACCTGGGGAGAGCATGGAGGAATCAGACCTCTGAGCCGTGCACCCAGGTTGCTAGCAATTCCTCTCTTTTCAAGTTCAATTACCCGAGCTCTGTGGTTTCCTCTGCTTTGCTCTCTGTGCTGTCAGGAGTGGTGTATTTATTCTGTGCAGAGCATGGACCCCTCCGAGGCTCTGATCCCAGCCAAACTGAAATGGCTGACATAATGGTAAACTGTTTCCCTCCTTCCATTCCTAGCTGCATAAGTTGATGTTGTCTGTCTTCATGTTGCCTCTCTCTATTGTATAGCAAGCTGCTATACTGGGAGACCTCATCTTTTAAAAATACTAATCGTACTGTACATTGTTTACAGTTATCTGCCCATGGATTTTATTATTAGAGAACAATGAAACATTCTCCATGGGTGTAAGTGGACCATTTTTAGCTAGAGTGCTACTTCTGGAAAAAAGAATTATGTTTCAGATCCAAGTGTCTTCAGCTAACCTATGTGATACAAAATTTCTGAGCCAAGGATCATGTCTTAGAAACATCAGGAAAATCTTGCTTTTCCCTGAAGAAAAAGAAATAAATTCCTAGCAAGGCTCATGACAGAGTTCCTCCTGAAAAAAAATTCAAACATCTTGCTTCCTGCCCCCCCAGTATTTCTGGACACTTGCCTTTGATGGCTTAGTGTTGAGTGATAAGCATTGTGGGACATCCCACAAATATTTCCAGAATTCATTCATGCTGTTGGTTGATGGCACTAATTTTTCTTCATGTTCTGTCTCAACTCGCTGTTTTCAGCAGAACTGTCTTTTCTGCTATTTTTAATGTGTTGTCTGTACATCAAGTGATTATATTTAGGTTAGTATTTCTTAAATATGGAGATTCTTTCCTTTCTTATTCCCTTTTTCCATGCCCACGTCGCAGAATAAAAATATTCCCCACCTTTTTCTTTCCCTCATCCAGTTTCAGAATTACTGTCCCACATTAGAAGAATGTGTTCCTGAAATAAGAGGGGAAATGCACTAACAAATGTCCTCTTTCACATATTTGCTATGCACATTTTGTTTTTCTAGTTTGGCTGGAGTAATTTTCGGCTTGGGAAGAGGTAGCTTAAAAGCATAAAGTGGAGTAAAGCAGATAAATGGAAAGAAGGTGAGCAACGAGGACCTGTATTCTAATTTGATTGCCTCCATTGCACTAGTCAAAATCAGGTAACTTCTTTTTCTCGTCGTTTTTCATCTTTGACATAGATATTTCTTACCTGCCTTAGAAGGGGAACGATTGTTAGCTGGCTAGGCGTGAGCTAGCCAGGAAGCGCTGCAGGTGCTGGGATTCACTGGCTAGAGCGCAAATGCTGGAAACCGGGCGCATCACACTGAGACAGCACTTTTAATGCTGTTCACAGCTGTGGAGATGGAGATGAGCTTTACTCCTGAGCAGGCATCAGCTGAATATACAAGTATATACTGGCTTATGTACTTGTATAAGGACAGTTAAGGCTGGGAAGTACTCCATAGACTCATTTTAGCAACAGGTCTCCTCAGGCTCCCTGCCTTGGGTCTCCACTTAGTGGTGGACAGAGCTCAGTTGCACTTGAAGAAGGTTATTTCATAAGGGATGGCTACAAAGGCTTTTGCAGAAAGACGTGAGCTTGCCCTGACTATGCTTCTAAGCACTAGGAAAGCTCATCAGTGCAATCTCAGCCTATGTCCATGTCCCCTGCCTGTCTGCAGGGCCTGCAGGCACCATACCAATGGGATTTACAGGGTCTGGGTCGCCTTCAAACGCAGGCAGAGAGGAAGAGCTCACATCTGCTCAGAGTGTTTGCAGAGCCTGCTTGCATTGACTTGCAAAACACTGTGTATCTTCCGATGTTAAGGCTGATCCCGCTCATGCACCCTCCTTTCTATCCAGAGTGTTTCACAAGTGACTAATGCCTGCCGGTGTCTTTGCTTTTTTGATGACTGAGGCAAAGCACTTGAAAAGGGTTGGGTTTTTGGAAAGGGCTGAACATCTGCACTCAGGCTCACACCCTATGCTGGCTGTTTGAAGCTGGAATGCATAAAATCACCCGTCATTCCTAAGGAAAAGCCATCCTGATGGGGGTGGGTCAAAGCTGCAGGACTGCACCTGCTTCAGAAACAAAAATGAAGGAAGAGGCAATGTATCGGATTTGACGCAGGCAGCCTAGCAGAATCTCTTAAATGAACATGGGTCAAGTCCATCCTCATGGGAACATGTGAACACATGAGGTGGTCCCAGGAGTCCATGTCCTGGTCCATGTCTCGGTGCTCCCAGGAGTCTCACTGTACAAAATACCCTTCTGGCACAGAACACAAGAGTTCTTCAGCTCCAGATTATTGCTTCTGCAGACACAAACACTTTTCTTCCTGAAATATATGCTGATTTAGTGCCCAATGCCCACCTACTGAATTCCCAGGTTTTGGTTTCCAGGTTTCCTCACCCTGTCAGAGAATCCAGTAGTAATTTATGTAGCAAGCCAAAGTCCTGGCTCATAAGCTGGCTGGCTGGCTGTGCCAATGCAGTTGCAACATTTTTTCACAGTAAAATATTTAATGGGTCCGAGTATAGATGGGAACCCATATGGAGTGCTATTCTGGAACGTATTTGATATATTTTCATTCACATTAGTCTTTTCTCATGTTTCTTTTGCATGTCTAATGTTGCAGAATACAGTTAAATTTAGTTATGTTTATTCCCTGAACCCCAGGCTACACTAAGATTAATGCAAGATACTGGAGTGAGGCTTAAATACCAATTTTAAAGACATATGAGCAATCTGGCTTGTTGCCAATCCCAAGGATAATGAAGTTGCTACAACTTCTGACAAAGCCAGAGGTTTAGGAAGGAACCGGGGACACGGTAGCACATGTGTAGAGTGGATTTTAAGAATATGGTGGGGAATTTGGGTGGCTGTTTTGGAGAACGGCAAGGGCAACCATAGAGGATGTGAGAATGGAGCTGAGGTTATCACAGCAGGGGATATAGGACAAAAACCCACAGGAAACAAGGTTTCATTAGCTCTGCTGCTTGCAGAACAACTTGTTTTAATTAAGCTTCCCTTCCATTCCTAAAGGGAAAATGGAGGAAGAATAAAAAAAGGAAAGGGAAAAACCTGAAAAAATAAAATAAAAATGATGAAACAACATTTTCAAATATTTGAGGTTTTTTTTCTTATTCTGTTTTGCTTGGGGTTTTTTTTGGTTTGGGTTTGGTG
>VYXH01009037.1:116054-140303 GCA_013397275.1 Burhinus bistriatus
GTGTTTTTTTTTTTTTTTTTTTTTTTTTTTTTTTTTTTTTTTTTTTTTTTGTCAGCTACTGTGCCTCTCCCTTTCACTTGTTGCTCCCTCTCATTATAGCTAGGAATTTTTTATAAAGATTTCTGTAGTGGAAACTCATGGTCATGTCTGATAAACAAGAAGTCTAGAGGCAAAGCCTTTTGCCTTTTGAACGCTGAGGATTTTCTTATCTACCTCAGTGGGACCAGGATTTCACTCTATGTCTGTAAGAAAGTGTATTTTTTGCCATATCTTTCTTATAAATTTTATCTCATAGCATTACATGGGGATGAAATTCTTCCACTCTGCATTATTGTTTGCTCTCTGGATGTGGGAGATTGTGCTATTGAGAGGTGGACACATGTTCAGTCACGACTGGGTCACTGAAATGAATGAAGGATCTGGTCCACAGGGAAACATGGGCACTGTGTCACTGATGTCAGGGGTATCTTCTGAGGGTGGCTGGGCCAGCACCTGGCCAGTCCACACCAAAACTGACCAGGCCCCTTGGAAACCAGGGAGGTGACAACTATCAGCCTGGGGACATGATACCTTTGAGGAGCTGAACTTTTACCCTGCCTTGCAGGGTTTCATTGCCTTGAAATGATATTGCCCCACAAAGAAAAGGGTTTTCTCATCTTGCATGATTTCAGCTGCTCTGCTTGTACTTGTGATATCCCAGGGCTTGACTGACTGTGCTGTGGTGGAGCTGCAGCCGCATGGTTGGGCTGAGAGGGTCGGAGCTCTGGCCCCGCAGGAGCTTTGGGAAAGGCAGCTATTTCCTTGGTTTTAAAGTAGGTGTATGAACACCTCACTCCCAGTGGTTAGACAAGGTTAACATAATAATACCTACCTGTCCATGACTTGGAATTACTTGGGTCAGAGGCACAAGAGAAAAGTGAGCAGTAGAACACTACAAAGTCTGTTCTTGTTTTTCAAACAACATTCATCTTGTTCAAGAAAAGTGGAGGAAAAAGCAAGCAAGGGAGAAAAAGAAAGCAAGCAAAAAAGCAAACAGGCAACCAAGCAAGAAAGAAGGAAAGAGAAAGAAGGGAAAATTGGAAAAAAAAAGTGCTTTGTAATGTAAGGAGCAACAAAACCATAAAGTATATAATAAACCCACATGGAAAAAGAATATAGTTGATTTCCTGCATCTCTCTGAGTTACATTTCAGAAAATGTACAGCACACATACTGTGTTTAAAGCAGATTTGACAACATATAAAACATTAAAAATATTATGACATTGGCCAATATTTATGATGTATATTTCCACACATAAAATATATTGTGTCATGTCATTGATTTTAAAAAGCATGGAAATTGGCCATGTCATAATATTTTAGAGCTTTTTTTATACATTGTCAGAGCTATTTTAAATATACGTGCTCAGCATTTTATGAAACTTCCAACACATGGACATACGGAAAATATATTCTGGGTCCACAGGAGACCAGCATTTCAAATGTAAAGTTTAGTTAATACACGTTTTCTAACACAAGAAACCTTTTCTTTTTGGTGCATTTCTTGAGCTTCAATGTATTCATCTTGTTGGATTCTGTATAGATTTACATCAGTGACGCTCAGACTTTAACAAATGCAAGTTGCGTTTGACCTGATCATGCAGTTTTAATGTAGGTGAAGTTCTCACTGAAGTGTTGCAGAATGGGACCATCAGGCAACACAGGCAACTACAGAAATCCTCACAAAAAGAAATGATGCTCAGCTGACAAAAAACCTCCAGTATTACTAATTATTTGCACTTCCCACTGGAATATTTCAGTGCTTGTCCTCAAAACACAGTACCAGCGCGGCTCAGGGACATTCAGAAATCCCTCTTGGAACAGGGTGAGGACAGGCCAGGCTAAAATGGGTTAGGCATTTTATCTGTGTGAAAACTGAAAGGTTAAAGCACTTGCTGAGGATCAGAGGGAAGTCTGGGCGTTTTCTGGAAACAAGAATTTGATTCCCAGTCCTGTGATTTAACAAGAAGACCACCCTTGCCTTCCCAAATTTCTTGGGGAATAATTGCAGCAGTTCTACTAGCGGATTAACTCTAAGCTGTGTTATTAATGCCTGTATTTTCAAATACTACTGCAACCTGAGTATGAATATAATTACTTGTTTTTAATCTTTTAACTTGTTCCTTTTATTTTTCCTCCCAGTAAAAACTCTGCTGCTGGAGACTTTGCATGATATGCCATGCAACCTCCATGTGGCATCATGGCGTGTTATCATGTCTTAATGAGCCTGTTTAGTTTGCTTGCATTTGCCGGCATCTTTGTGGGGTGACCATGCACAGGTACTGGGGATTCTTGGCTTTTTTTTTTTTTTTTTTTCCCCTCATTTCTTACTTTATACATTAGCAGAAAGTGCCTGGAGACAGGTAATTGCTTCCAAGGGCGCTACATATCTTACCTGTCAAGGTCTTTAGAGGAAACTAAGATGCAGCAGATGTGCCACTTGAAGGCGTAATGTATATGGCATCACCAAGCACTATAGGATAGCTATAATTATAGGTATCACTGTGAATAAGGATGGGTGGAGGCCGGGGCAGAAGCCTACTTTTGCTTTAGCAGCAACGCACACCTACCTATGCTGCTGTGGGGCTGTGTGACACTGCTCTAACTGGCTACTTAAATGTTACTTCTCTTTTTGGCTCCTGAATGTTGGTATGGCAATTCCTTCAGCTAAATATGTGCCTAATTGAAACAGCAGCAATGCTTTAAAAATAAAAATCAGTTTGGAGACTATTTGAAAAACAGCTACATTCTGCAAATAAGGTTGTCCTGCTGCCCCAATTAGAATTGGATTTTTTTTTTTTTTTTTCTTTTGCTGGCTGATAGGGAAAGTTATTTCATCACTTCCAGGAACACTGGGCTTCTAGGCTCTGTCCAACTGGTTTAATTTAGATTTCCATTATTTGTTTGACTGATTTATCTGACATATTTTAAAGGGTAGCATAAAGACATCAATTCTCCAGAGCAAGTTATTGCTTTCACAGATGCTTCATGTTGAGCTTTGGGTTTTAGTGGAGGGTTTGCTTTTGAGGGGGCTGGAGGAGGTGAGGGGAAGTTTGGGCAGCATATGTATCATGGTCTTTTCTTCTTGCTTGGGTGTTTCTTTGTCATTCACTCCAGGTCTTTTCCAAGAGATTACCCTTGAAATACAGACTTATTATATGGGAAAAAAGCAACTGCTGCGAAGTCCTAGATATTCAAGATCAACACAGAAACACAAAAGATCTTTAGTTTCTTAGGGGCCAAGAGGACCATGTTGTCTCCTGCTGAGGAAAAGGGAAGCAAGGAAACGACCTAAACAGTGAAACCTATTACCAAGTAAAGAAAACAATTTGGAAGCGTGGTATGTATTTGCAATTAAAAACAAAGACTCCAATTCTTTCCCTCTGTGGACAAAACCTTGGTTAGAGACAGGAATTTAGAACAAGCACTTTCCTTATTTCTAAGGAAAACATGCCCAACATAGTGACAATGAAAAGTGGGAGTGTTACTTGTCTTGATATTGTCAGAAGATGTCAGTCTCATGCCCCATTTGTTACACTAGTAGCATTAAGGATAATTTTAAAACGTAAGCCAGTATAGTCAAAGTAGGTACACACAAGAGAGCAATCCCTGGAAGAAAGTTAAAGCAACAGAGAAAATATGGCTCATCAAGAAACAGTAAGCAATTTGTACAGAGAGAGGTCATTTATTGAACTGTGTCCAGATTTTTAAGGGAAGCAACATGACCATCACCATGTTTTGAAACCTGTATAGCAGAAGTGGGTCTAGGACTGGTTCTGGAATTGTCCTGTTTAACTCTTCCTATGAGAGAACCGCATTTGTCTTTGCCTTGCAGAGTGACTGATGTGTGCTTTCTCCATGTTAAACAAAAATCAAGACAGAAAGTTTACGGTAAGTGAACAGAAAAGCAAGGAGTTCAAACACAAAATGATATTTAAGAGGCACTCTAGCTTCAGGTCAATGCCCAGTTTTCTAGCTTTATATGTTTTTATATGTTTTTCCATTTAACCTTCAAGGGGAGGAAGACTTCAAATACACTATGCCAAGGCTAAGGTGTAAAGCACCCCAAACAAACCACGGTAGTGTTCCTCACTGTCCATATGGACCCCACATAGGAAAGAAAAAGGATGCTGAGGATGTATGTGCTGTACAGCAGGACCTGATCTTGCAATCTTCCCCATCCAGCTGACCCCACTCGTTCTCCAGATGGTGTTCCTTTGGCTGCAGGAGCCCTGAGCTCCTGGCAAGATTAAAACCAGACTGTTGCATTTGAGGAACAGGCCACTCAACTTCCATAGGGACCAAAAGCTTTGACTGCTTCAGCGCTGAGCAGAGAGAAACCTTTCTGCTCAGATCCCATGTTGCAGTGCTTCTGCTCAGCCCACATCACTAACACCTTCTTGAATGTTATTTCTTACCTGGAAGAGTCAGCAGGTTTAGGGCTGAGAGGATCTGGCCATTAGCAGGAATGTTCAGCAACACCGTGGAAAGGACATGAAACACCTGGCATGATCCCAGATACATGCAGCCTGGAACATTTAATGGCACTCAAGGGATAAAATGACCAAACTGTAAACCCCTCTCCCCTCACCCTCCTTCCTTTTTTATTTTTTATAAATGCACTTTGAACGTTCAGTGCATAGATGCTTTCTACCTTCCTTTGTCTCTCTGTTTCTTACTTGTGACTCCTTGGGGCCCAATTGAAAAAAAATTGTTCTGCACCATTTGCTAAGGTTTTTGGCAGGATTTTTCTAGGAAAGAGTGCGGAATGCACTGTTTCTACATCAATTCACCCACAGGTCACTCCTTGTGCACTGCACACACTTCAGGGATTAAAAATGCCAGTATTCCTGGTTTGTTTGCTCTGAAAAGGCTGCATGCACATTTTCTGTCTCTGTCTCACACTTACTCACGCACGCACATCCACATACGTGCACGTATACAATTACTGGTGACGTGCTTGTCAATGCAGTATCAGTGACATCATGCAAAGTTTAGATTAATAAACGAGTTGTTGATGTCAAAGGCAAACAGACATTTTGCTGTTCCCAGGTGTAGCTGGCAAATTAACATACAAGAAATTTCAGAATCTGAAGGTTGCTGATTAAATAACTGTTTACATATTATATATAAAACTGGCTTCTTGTCTTCATACCTGTCTGGGCCTGGTGAACGTTAGGGAATATACAAGTTGTTAGCAAAGCGATGAAGAAGAATACCAAAACATGAAGGGTGTTGTTGCTTATTGTAAATATGTCAGGGCTCAGCTGTATTTCCATCTGAGGGCACTAAGAAATTGTTTCTGAAGGAGCGGAATGTACGGGACTGATGTGATTTAGTTAATCTAGCAATTTATGTGTTTACCATATCTACAGGGTTTTTGAGTTAACTTTAGAATTCGTTATAAAATGAATACTTTACAGTCTTAGCCCCAGTAACACTTCTGTATATTGTCCTTTGCATTTTTGTTGGCTTGCTGACATTAGTGCTTTAATACTTAATATCCTGTGAACATTTCTGTGTTTTATAGTTCTGTATGTACTGGAATAAGGAGGGAGGAGAGGACCTGGGCTCTCTAATAAGGAAACATACATTATTTTTACTGATATGTTTTTGTTCTCCTCTAATCATTTTTTTCCTTTTCACATAAGCCTGTGGAAGAACTGCTGTCAGAACAGAAAAGGGCAGATGGTAATTTGTATGTGAAGTGTGGTTGTAATTATTTTATTACCTAGGCTCCGCATAAGGCTTGTTTATGTGAAAGGAGGAGATTAATTCCTTTGGGTTACTAGAGAAAAATCCCAGGCCTGTAACTGATTTCTCCGGAGAGCTACTGAATTCTTCAGCTCTGTCCTTTTGCCAGGTTGTGCCTTTTATATGCCACCTCTAAATAAAATAAATAAATTAAAATAAAAAAAATCTTGGAAAGAAATTATTTTTCAAAGATGAGGCCTCGCCTCCTTGTTAAACCAGGGCAAGGGAGGAAGGAACATGCGAGCGGGTGGTCTAAAACCCGGCAGCTCTTGGAGGCAACCTGGCAGAGCTGCACTGCTCACCAGCACCGGGACCCCACCGTGGCTGAGCAGGTCCTTCCCGCTGGGCACACCACCCGCAGCTCATGCTCTTTGTGCTGCAAATACTCACTCTGGGAATGTATTTTACGCTGTTTTGGAGGTGCTTTGGGACAGTAAGGAAGGGGCAGGTGTATCTGCCTCTGAGACCTCTAGTTACCATCAGCCCAATCTAAAAAGTTACAAAGAAAACCTGGAAAAGAGGAAATAACTGGAGCTTATTTATAACACAGCACTAAAAGATTGTCTTTGAAACATTCAAGGCTGCAAGTATAGAATATTGTACGGATGAGATGGGAAAAACATCTCTTGAAAGATGCAATGATTTTTGAAAGACTCAACAGTTCTCATGTTTTAATTCCAGCTATAAATGGAGTAGGTTTTAAAGCCACAACCTTTCAAAGTTACAGATTCAGAACAATATCCTCCCTACGTTTCTTCAGGTTGAGATGGTTTGGAGAAGAAAGGCAAGAAACCCTTCATAAACATGTTTTGACCATATTGGTGATGCACCGTGGCAGGCAATAGTAATACTGCAAAATTGGGACCAACGGAACACGGTCAGTCCCAAAGGGACTCAAGTCCTCCTATGTCACTGCATGCTGGACCATCTACCCTGATTGTATGCCTGTTCAGATGGTTTGATGAAAGCTTACTGTCCTTGCTGGAAAGGCTCCTACTGGCTTCAGTGGCCTTTGGATCACTTACATAGGAGGTAACCACAAGGACAGTGGAGATATGTCCACCCGTGGCCTTCTGTGCTAGCGTGCTCCCAGCCCCGACGAAGTTGAAGTGGTGCTGAGCCTTCACCCCGATGCTTGCAGAGGAAATCCATGCAAGAAATCTCTTTTAAGAACAAAAGCAAACAAAGCCCTTGCTACAGCTCTTGCTCGGCGCTGTTTATAATGTGAACAATTTGGAAAGGGCTTGTTCCATATTTATGGCATTTTTAAAAATAGATCATATGGCTTAAATATGATACTGTTCCCCACTTCAGGGAAAGCAAAATCTTTCCTCTGGAGTACAAAATATTTCCAAAATGGACGGCTGTTAAAATTCAGAAAAAAAAAAAACCAAACAGTTTATAAAAAGCTTGCTGACATTGTAAAAAATTAATAGTATGCTTGGAACCCTTTGAGTTTCCAAAATGGTCAGTTCAATAGAAAAAAAATGGCACTTTCTTATTATAAAATTGAGTTGCCTGTCTTAGGTTTTCCCTAATGAAAGAATTTTTGGAGAGAATAAAGCTCACATTGAGTGTTCACAGCCCATCTCCCCCTCAGTGTGTAATTTAACCACCCAACCCTGTGGCCTGGAACACTTTCGATTACAACTTTAATAGTTATTTTGGAAATATTGGTAGCCAAATATTCAACCTTTAGAATACTATGTATGAGAGTTTTTCTTCTCTTAAATGTCATAGGAAATTATGATGACTATGTGTGTGTGAGTGTGTGTGTGCGCCTAAGCAAAATAAATTTACTATTTCATGCTACTGGATTCCATTACTCGAAACCTTGACAGCTATAGCCCTGGGAGGGGCAAGGAAGTTGGGCCAAATTCTCAGTCACTCTAAAATGGGTCATATTAATGTTGCTTTAAAGATCATCTCTATAAATAGCCCAGAAAATCAAGTGTTGGGTAGTACTAGACTCACCCTGGCCTGGGTTCCATTACTCCCAAGTAAAGGAGACATATTTATGTAGTGGGGTTGCCCTTAAGGGTCTGTAAAAAAAAAAAAAAAAAGGAACAGCTAGTGGTATTATACAGAAGTCATTTAATTCTGTTACGCTCATCGTTAGGCCGAGCAGAAATAACTGGTAAAATAAGAGCTGTATATTATTAGCTTTCAAGAGCTGAGATTGCTCACAACTGTTTAATGTTTTATTATTTTCTCGAATTAGCAACAAATATTTCAGCAGTAGAACACATGACATTCCTGATTAATTAGGACCAGGATTAGGTCTTTAAATGAAGTGAGCTGGAGTTTGCCATCAGCTTACAAAGAGATGTGTTTGAAATAAACATCTGTTTGGTACATTTTTTCCCCTGTCTTTAAAGAAAAAGATCAGAGCTTTTAGTGGCTGCTTTTTATTTCCCCAGCTTATATATCTAGCCTTGCAGAACTTAAATGGCTTATGTATCTATCTTACCTCAAATCCTAGGTAAAATGAAATGTCTATTTTAATGTTTTAAGTACATTTTGATGGTTGTAAAAGGAATCAGATGCTAGTCATTAGAGACCTGAATGTCTTCTGTAAGCAATTGAATTGGACTTCCTTTGGTAAGCATCTTGCTGGATTTAGCTGTTGATAAATGGAAAATAAAAGGCCATTTTGTGATAATGTAGGCATTATATGTTGCTGGTTTAGGCTGGATTACTTTCCACAGATCTTGACATTTAGAGAACTGTAGGGGGAATAAAGAATTAATTAATGACAACTGTATGAGGCTGTGAAATGTCATAGGTTGGGAATAAAATCCCTGAAGAACAGATTTAAAAATGTTTGTAAAAATTAGAAAAGAGGCTGTGCCACATGTATGAAGAACTCCTAATTTCACAGGCTTGAGTCCAAACTGCTGCCAAAAATGTATCTTAGAAAACTATCTCCTCTTTTTCTTTTAATTACCTCTGCAGTTAGGGAATGAGAACATTCAAGCACCACACACAAGTGTATTTTGGTGAATATTGAATATGAACAGATAAAGAACAATAAAACTAGAAGATGAAATGGTGGAAAAATAAAGACAAGTGATCAAAGTTCTCCTATCGCCTTTCTTTGGAAGTTCTTCACCTTTTCATGCTCCTGTTTCCTTATTTGTAACGTGAAGTTCCTGGGTGTCCCCACTGCAAAGAACACTTTGTCGTGTGGATGAACTGCAGAACCTAACTACTGGCTGTATTTATTAATACTATTAAACTTTCATGCTTTAGTGTATCTAACATGTTGCCAAAGATCCATATTTATAATTATGGCTTACGATGCCACAGCAAAACATTTGCAACTATAAAATCGGCTTGAAAGGTCCAGCTAGAATAAGCAAGAAGTTAACATCCTCATTTGTGAAAAGAAAGCCTCACTGCATTGGAGGATGATAAATTCCACTAGGACCCTGCAGAAGGAATAACATATACTTAATGAATAAGCTTTCTGAAAGCAATTCCCGTTCATTTTCTGAGCAAGACAGTGCACTATCTTTCCTACCATATAAATCATTCTTTGTAGCTTTTATAGAGCACCAAATTTCAGGGAAAGAAAAAAAAAAGGTGGTAACTGGCTACTAGCAACCCAACCAAAGTCCCCTGTCTCTTTTCGAATGCCTAATTGTTTTAGCCTAGCCTTCTTACGTATGGAAAACCAACTGGTGTTCACCTGATCCTGTGCTACGGATACATTTAACTTAAACAGTAGGAAGTAAGATGAGTAGAGGATTTTAATGCAGTCCTGTGTGTATCATGCATATACTAAGGTACTGAGACCACTGTCCCAGATACCACTCTTATACTCTGCTTGTATTTCTGTTTTCATTTCTGGACTTCTTATAGCAGTTTAAATGAAAGGTTTTTAAAAAGTAGGAAGCAGCATCCTGTAGTCAGTAGGTTTATCAAGTTGCTTGTCAAGACTGGTTCATTTTATATGTAGGTTTGCCCTTCCAAAAGAATGGGTTGAACCCATCTCAGTAGCAGAACGACAACTTGTATAACTAGCCAAATCTCTTCCAAGTGAACTTACACAGCTTCTTTTGCTAGCTGGACAAATATTATAATACCAGAATGCTAGTAGAATATAACATTTCCTAGTTTTTATTAGAATTGCTACCAGAATCTGTTTCTGAGATTTTATTAGAATTACATATTATATGCTATGAGCAGTAAAGCGTTGCCTATAACCTTAGATTTTTGTCATTCTTATCATTTCCCTCTGATGTTGCTCCTATAAAGAGATGATAGTACATTATTTTGTCCTAGGATCACTCTTTAGCAAAGGACTGATGTGGTTACAGGATACACACAGGAATGCACACGTATTCTCTACTTCTACCCGGGGTCTTTGTGAAACAATGTTTGCAGCACATGGATCTCATTTCATGGGAAAATAATCTCTAATATTTAGAAGCAAAGATTTATTTTGAGAAGAGATGTTAATTCTTGGAAATTTTCTTTTTTCTGTTTGTGCCAGATTGGAACATACCCGGAAACTAATGTAACAGCACGTTCAGTTGGGATGAAGAGACCTCTTTTACAAACCTCTGAATTTTACTGAGGTTTTACTGATCATTACAATTTATATACTCACATTATCATACAGTGAGAATACAAAGCTAAAATAATATGAGCAAATACTATTACTTAAGAAAAATGATTTGTGCACAGTATTTATGAACTTCTCTTTGTACTACAGTTGATCCGAAAACTGGCATTTAGGAACTTTCTACTGAAGAATATGACCATCACCATTTAGATTTTTAGGGAGAAAATTAATAAGAATTTCAAACATAAGTAATACAAGCTTACATGAAAAATGATTGTTAACAGACTGCTAATAATTATTAACAGTTGGCATTGACTGACTAAAATATGTAGAGGATTCAAAAGAAGTCCTGTCCTGATTTATTATATTTCTAACAATTTTCAGTAATTTTTAAAATACATTATATTTTCCTATACTTTTTGATAGCAGAGTTTAAATTCAGGGAGAGTTCTTGACTGTTCTCCACCTATAAAACCTCTATTGTTAATATCTGTGACTTCTGAAAATGGAATAGTAAAATGGCTGGTATGAACAGCTTACTTAAAAATGTATAGTGCTCTTTCAGTAAAAAAAGGAGATTTGAAAACACAACTAACTAACATTGCTGGACTAACACTGCTGGACAATCATGGAATCATGGAATCACAGAATTTTCAGAGTTGGAAGGAACCTCTAGAGATCATCTAGTCCAACTCCCCTGCTGACGCAGGAATGCCTAGAGAACATTACTCANAGAGAACGGACCTTCTTATACCGGTAACAGGAATCCTGGGTCCATGGTACCCACAAGGAATAAAAGAAACACCCAAGAGGCCTGGCAAGATTCGGAATTGGAAAGGATTAGCAAACGGCAGAAAACTTGAAGGCAGAGACATTTTTTTTGATGTCTAAAGTTGGTGGCAAACATACACTTTTTTCTTCTGCTTGTCTTGGCTAAGTTTGATCAACTCTTTTCAGAGGTAAAAATAGCAACTATTAGCCCTTAATAGCCAATGTGCTGTCATGCTACATTTTATGGACATATGACTAAAAGAAGAATTAAATGTGCAGACTGATGTATAGAAAAGGCTAAAAACCAAACTTGTCGTCTAACGTATTTTATGATGAGATAAGAAAATAAAGGATATAATGTGTCCATGGCTTCTTTTCTTGGGATGTGAGATAAGCTCTCTCTAGCTTTATTCCTATTTTAAAAGTACATTCAACTCAACACAAACATCTTTCACTCTTTTTTTTTTTTTGAAAGCTTAATGCCACAATGTTCTAGTTTAGGGACTTTCAGTGCAGAGCAGAAATATTGCTGAGACAAAAATGCTGACAGCTAGACTTCAAAAATAGTTTTGGATGAACTCAGATTACGAGTAGTTCATACGCATTTTCCAAAAATGTACATAACAACTGGAGGCTTTTTTTCCCCCATCCAAGAGGTTACTGTGGTCTGTGGGTTTCTTTGTGTGGGAGCTTGCATCTTCATACACAGAAGTATAAGAAAACAGCTTCCAATAAGACACAAAAATAAACCAAGATGTAATGTAGAAGTCTTCTGAGGTCTTGGGAATTCTGGGCAAAGTTAGTCAATAACATTATGGACAAGGAACCTATAAACTGTTCCTAAGGAGCTTTGGGGCACCAGAGAAGCAATCAATTTGAAGATGAGGCATAAGACACTCAGGCTAGAAACAGGTTTTTTTAAATAGACCTTCACAATGAGCTTAGTTAAAGTGAATAGCTCAATGAGGAGTGAGGTTGAAATCCAAACCAGAGATTTTAAAGAAATCCTGTAGTTTACATTGTACAGGGCAGTAGATTAGGTAAGCACAATTATCACTTTTTTTGTTGAAATTATGAAGCCGTGAACTTATATTTCTTTGCTGGTGTCTTCACAGATCGGAGGCGATGAATAGCTGCTTATCCCATGTAAACTCCTAGGAGTCACTCCAGCGCTGTTGAAGTCAGCAGGACTATTTCCATTGCTTTTGGTGCACATTAGTTCAGGTGGTGACTAGTAACAAAACCCATCAGCACTTGTACATCCAGCTTCCATGTAGAATACTGCTTCTAGGGACTTAGTACATGGATCAGCTGAGTCTGGTAGAGCACAAGCTAAATTATTCTGACTTAATCTCCCATGCTAACACCCAACATCAGATGCTGCATCCTGAAAAGCTGCAGGAGTCCCCACTGGGGTTGTCACTAATTGCACCCCTCTACCACCCCAGGGGTTCCTTTTCTTCCAGTTTTGCTACCGGATGTAACAGAGCTGTGCCCCAGCTCTCACCTCATTCATAGCAAGGTGCGAAGCATCTCACCAGAGTATAGTTTGCATTTCAGATACGCGAACGTGCCAGCGTTGTGGTCAGGTTTTCAGTGGCATACATAGCCACCTGAGAAAATCAGAGGTGATGTTTAAGCTTGACGCTATGCCCTGTCTCTGTGCAAGACGTGGAAGACCAAGACCACGTGCCCCTTCCAGGTCCATCTTGAACTGATTAAGAAATGGGATCGCTGCGTGCCAACTTGCACTTTCAATCTCAAAACTGGAGCAGAAATTTATCATCCTGTCAACTCTGGTTCCTTTAAGTACTTGTCAGACAGGAATTCAAAGGGGGCCAAAATACTTTTTCCTTTGGCACCTTCTCTTGCAACATTTTAAGGTTTTCTGGTGTAGCATTTCTACCCAGTGCAATGCAAATGCAGTTCCCTGATAAATGAGGGAAGTGATGGAACAGCAGGGATCTCTCCTCTGCTGGTATGAAAGCACAGATCTGCCTTTTCTGCCTTCTTCCCTTTCTGCCTTCTTCCCTTTCTTTTGCAGTATTTTCTGCTATAAGGATTTTCTAAGAAAAAAACCCCACAAGCTATGGTATCAGAGTGATATTGACAATCCATTTGGCAGGGAGCAAGACAAAAGGAGGTACACACACAGCGACTGCTTTGGGGCTTGATCTTTTATTCTTGCTCACCCTGAGAAGAGAGGAAGCACGCCGAGCTGCCCCACTGTTGGATTTTAACTTTGCGTAGGAGCAGGAGATCTGGTAGAAATCCCAGAGCTGACCCGGAGCTACAGCATACTGCTCTGGACTGTGAATCTCTCTGATCGGTGAGAGCTGCTTGGCCCCAGCATTTCGGCTCCAGTTGTTCAGGCTCTTGTCCAGCACAGTGCATATTCTCTTTCACCACAAATACTTCGGTAGGTTTCTGCGAGGCGACTCACGTGCTGACAGACAAACATCATGCAAGTGCTCTGCAGCTTTAGAATGTAAATCAAAAAAGAGGAAGTGCAGCCAGAATGTGTGTGTTTTGGAGAGGAGCAGCAGGCAGGCATACATTGCTGTGCCAGCATTAGCTAAGAGGAGAAGACGTTACCTGTTTATAAAGCACGTCTGTGGGATGCTTGTTCAAAAGACTGTAGAGAGAGTGAGACCTATGGAGAAAGAGAGCAGATTCTCTAGGTGTCTTCACCAAAGTGAATGATGGTGAAAGTCCTCATGCAAAATATGAAAATAAAATACTAGTCACCTCTTCTTAAAAAATAGAATATGTTTTTTGCTAGTAATTTGCCCTCTTTTCTCATCTCATACATATAAAATATGTCCACACGCTCTCATGACTCATCTGATGAAGAGAATAATTTTTTTCTTCACCTATATTTAATGAGATTTACTCTTTCCAAACATCTGAAAAAAGCTCACTGACATTTACATGCAGATAGACATTGGAGAGATAAGCTGCTTTTGAAAGTACATTTTCTAGAGAATCCTTCTATATCTTCAGCTTTCATCTTTTACCTAATTACTTGAGCTAGTTACCACAAGCAGATGGATGTACTAGATACATCAGCAAGAACAAAACCTATTTTTTTCCCTTTTCAGCACTACCATCTTCCCTGACTCTTTTTTTTGTTGTTGCTGTTGGTGTTTTTTGTTGTTGTTGTTGTTGGCTTATTTTTAGGTTTTATTAGTTTGTTTGTTTGTTTTCCCCACTCTTTCTGCTCTCCTCCTTTGGGTTTTCCTTCTTTTTGCCACCTAGTCAGAAATATACCAGAAAAATTGAATTTGTGTTTTCCAACTTGACTGTCACACATATCAACTCTCACGTGCTTCTCAGATGTTGTGGAAATTAATTCCTCTGTGATCAACAGTGAGAGGAGATCAAATGGGAGCCTTCAAATTTTAATGGGTCCATAGGTTTCCATTGGTCCATAGTTTTCAAGGCATTATATACAGAGAAGAGTTCCTTCATGTGTCCTGAAAGAGAAATTCAGTTTAGATATGAAAAGCTAAAGCTAAATGGGATTTGGGCACTGCAGCAATAAGCGGTGTGGTGCCTGTTCTTCAGGTGCATGGGCAGCTACATCCTTGAGCTGGACTCACAGGAAGTGTTGGAGGTCTTAATCAGGATTCACAAAGACCAACAGAGTTGTAAGATGTCTAAAACCATACCCAACAGGGCATGCTGCAAAGGGATGGGACTTGCACCCTAATCAGCTTTGACTTTTTCTCCTACCTCTGGTTGCAGGAAGCATCTTCCATCACTTAGTATTTATAATCCTGATTCTGCTCTGGAATTAGGTGAGCAAATTCTATTAATTGAATGGGATTTGAGCAGTTTCTTTTTCTTTCTTCAAAAGGAGTTGGACCTGATTTTTCCCTCCTCTTTTCATCCAAAGAGCATCCAGTTGGAGATGCCAGACATGGGTTCAACCCTTCAGCCTGGCGTGCATCAGTCCTTTCGAGATCAAAAAATGTCAGGAGTGCCACTTCTGTTTCTGGAGCAACAGGGATGCTGATGACACCTCACAGTAGCTTCAGCACAGCGAGCATCTTCTTGTTCAGGCTGTGCAGCCAAAGCAGGTTTCAGAGCAATTGTCAGAGTCTTCCCTCAAAAGAAAATGTCTTTCTAATCACTCCAGGAGGGATGCTCAAGAGAATGGGATGACTTTGCTTGTTTCCATTAGCTGATATGGAATAAAATTTACTCCTGCTCCAGAAGCACTCTGGTTGCTCTTCATTCAGCACACAAACAAGGAGGGGGGAAAGAAAGAACGTGATTTTTCTCTGCTATTCCCTTGTCATCAGCACAACATGAAAAGAATATTCTAAACCTCAGACCTTTCTCTGCCAACTTCTCTCCTCCTTACTCACAGCAATTATTTCAGGGATATAAAGGTATTTCTTTTTCTGTTGAGTGTGTATCGGAGCATATTGGTATTCAGACTAACACTACTAGGCAACTGCAGATGCATGCCTGAGTCACACATATGTCAAGAGCACTGAAAGAGCATTACAGCATTAGGAAGAGAGAAAAGTCTGGTTTTGATTACTGATAATTATAGATAAGCTGTAGCTGACAGTCATTTTCTGACCGCAAACTCAAATCAATCAATTAAAGACTGCATGCAGCTGCACCCGTGTTTAATCATTTCCAGGCTCTTTAAAATGATCCATTACTCTGATAGCATGTCAGAGCTGCTGTGTACCGTTTGTTGTTGCTGCTGAGGGTCAAATATGCAGCTACTTTCAGGCTAATTTCAAGAACCCAGTTCACAATCTTAAAAAAAAAAAAAAAGAAATCTGTATATAAAGATTAGCCATAACTAATAAATCACTCTCTTAGTTTAATTAAACAAACATCATAGCTGATGATTTCAATATCTTTTGATCCCACGACACACAGATAAGTGCATTTTTTAATAGAATATATCAGTGTTGTACCAGGGAGAAAAAAGAGGATAGAATAACACAAGTTCAACTCTGTTCCTCCCCAGCTCCTATTTTCATAGGTTTTTCACATTGAACTTCAAATACGGGAGAGAAGTTTGTCATGGGACCTGGACAAAGAACTGCTGTCAGACTGTAAGACTCTCCACTGCAGCTATTTTGACAAACTAGGTAGTTTTTGCAGAAATTTATTTCCTTCCCAAGCTTTGAAAAGATAAAAAAAGGTTCTGACAGTTTAGAAAATATCAGCTAACATTTTCAGCATAAAATATTTCCATTTTTGGTTTGGAACAATTTTTAAATTAGACATTTTAAAATACTGAGATATTTCATATCACATACACAAAAAACATAAGTGAAACAAGGTACTACAGTTTTATCAAAATGAAATGTTTTGGATGATATAAGCTTCCTTTTTACAGGATTTTACTTCAGGGAGAAATTTTCCATTTTTCTTCATAATCCAGTTAAAAATTTATGTAAAAATTCTGGTTTGAATCAATCAATATTTGTAATAGAAATAATTCCATCAGTAATTTTTCAGTCAAATCCCGGATAACAGTAGATAATAGCCTATACCTTCCAGCTGATGTAAGCCAGCATAGCACCAATTAGTGACTTGACTGGATTTATCACAAAGGCTCAGTCCAGCCTATGGAGCAATAATGATGACTGTCATATAAGCATATGGTCCAGTTACACACAGCAATTAAAAGAAATTAAATCTCACACAAAATACTTAGCTAATATAGCGTAATACTGAGATGCAGGACTTTGGGTTTCTGTCATCAGCTTTGTTATTCTAGTAAATTTTGAATGTGTTGTTTCAACTATATTCAGTCCACATATTTTTAATGTTTGGTAGAATCTGAGTGGCTTTATTTCAATTTAATGATTTAAGTTCTGAGGTAAATCGAATGAAATTGGATAAAGCTACTTCTTTAACTAAGAAAGAATGCTTTTACTAATCAAGGGTATCTGTGCCAGGATTTAACACATGTTAATAAATCCATATTAAAATAAATATGGACCGATGATCCTGATTGTGTTTGTATCTCAGTATTTCACTTAAAAGACTGAAAAGGATCTCCATGTCACTGATTCCGTTACTCAATACAATGCACAAGTAGGAAATAAAGAGCATCTCCAACATTTTAAAATAAAGGTCGATTTCTGTCAAGCGCAGCAGGTGGATCTCATCTCAGTTACTTTTTGACATCTCCAGTACAGACACCTGCATATAGTCACCTTAGACAACTGTCACCATCACTGGAGACAAGTGGTGTCTTCTAGGACACAGTTCATCTCATCCTGACAGATGAGACCCTCAAAGTGCCTCCTTCTCACTGCAGTCAACAAGAGCAGCTGAGAGTGACCACCTTATCTGTAGACACGTGCACGTGAGTTACATCTCCCTAAAAAGCTGGTATATCTGACTTGAGAGTCCCGGGAACTTGCACAAAGGTCACTGAAGAGATCCTTGACACCAGCTGCCTGACCCAGCCCTTAGCTGAGGGTTATTACACCGGGAAGGAGCAGGAGAAGCAAAAACGTGCTTTTGTCCTAGTATCTGCACTTCAGGCTTGATGTGTCACCCAGCATGGTGAGAACTAGCACCCAGTAGCTGAGACATGAACCCCTTCCTCTGCTTCTTCGTAGGAACACCCTGACATCCTGCCCGCAGACCTGCCTGTGCTTCTTTCTGAAGAAGAAAAGGTTCGGTGTGAAAACAGGCTGCTGTTTTTCTTATTTTCCAGGGGGCTTTAGGTAAGCTGTTGTTAGGAATTCACTGCCACCATATCAAGCAAATCCCACTGCATGCTAGTTTGAAACATTTTTGGGCAGAGGTTGCTGTGGGTAACCCTCCCACTGTCCCGGGAAGAGATGTCTTCTGTGCGCAAGCTGTTCCCTCACTGACACAGTCTGTCCTGCCCGCATGTACAAGTACCTGTGTAGGCACAATTTATCAGAGCCCTTTTTATTTGGAAAAAAAAAAAAAAAAAAAAAAGGCTTTTAGTTCAGTAGAGATTCTTTTAACAGACTCTTATAGTGCTGCTTGTTTATGTGAACTTCCTGTTGATCTCCTTGAGGATTTTGCCTGTCTAAGGAGTTTCAGCAGGACCCAGTGCCGGATTGCACAGCAGAAGCTCTTTGTCCCTTCGCTGGAATATTATCAGCTGATCTGAATACCCTCTTGAGAAATTGTTTATTTATAATACTCATCTCAGAGCATTTACACTCCACTGATGACTTGAAATTTAAGCAGTTATTTATAATCATGTTAAACAAGACCACATTTCTATTCCGCTCACAAGTTAAGTTAGTTATCAGATTACACGTCTGTTTCATTCCTTTTATCTCTGGTACAATGCGCTGCTCTCAACAATGGCATCAAATGAACTTAGATGTCCGACTATAAATCATGCACATGTCGAAACAATAATGCTGAAAGGATTATCATCACCCTCTGTAATTACAATAATGGAAAACAGATACTGAAAGGACATTTTTCTGATCCTTGGAAAATCCCTGAAGAGGTCAATTTACTTTTCTTTGGGGAATATTTAACACAAAGAAAGTTATTGGTTTATACATCTGTTGAAAGAACTGAACTTATAATAAGCACAATGTCACAATATGAATTTAAAGTATATTTTATTGCACTGTTATGGTGGGGGTCTCCAGATGGTCCCGATATACATAGTTTTATAAGAAAGCACTTTTCTACTGAGAACACTGATCACTGTCTGTTGAAATGCTCTGTCAAAGCTGAGGCGCACTACTGTTTGTGGGGACCTGTTGCAAGTAGCAGGGGAGAAAATCATCCACCAAACCTAACTGGCATCTGGTTTTGGAGCCAGGTTGTAGTGGAACTGGGTGTGGTACTTTGCTGGAGGTTTTGGAAGAGGAGAATTTCTTTTATGTTCTTTGACCAGCTCTATTCAAGAATGGATGTATGTGGTGTAATAAAAGAAAATAAATGCTAAGAAAAAGAAACCCCTACACAGCATTATTTTATTATAAGAAGCATGCATCCAACTCTTAAGTCCTGAATTTGCAGCTCTCAAGTCTAAATTGAGTCATATATTTTTGGGCTTGAATAAGTCTCGGTGGGTGCATAGGCTCCTCTGGTCTTCATGGCAGCTAAGTCCGTCCAACAGAACGAGATTTCTTAGTCCTGTTTTTAATGCAAAAGATGACTACTGTAACAGATGAATTCAATATCTTTTGCTCTTTGCCTATGCTGTTGCTTCCCTGCCATCCAGCAAGCCATTTTTTAAGCTAATATAAGTCTGAACATGGTCATACTAACAGTTGTGTTGGCACAAGTGAGGATGCAATAACCTTCATCTTGGGTACTGTTGTGACAGAACAGGAGCTCAGATCCATATTTAAATAACCAGATTTTGCCCATGCAGCACATGTTGACTTTAATAGGGTAGGATGTACTCATACGGGCAATTTAGCTGTCAGCTGAGGGAATAGCAACCTCCAGCAGGCAGCAGCAGTAACCTCTTCCACTGGCACGGCCAGAGCTAGAAGTCCACAGCCTAAGCCACAAGGTTTTGGTTACAGGAGTAGCTCACTTGCTGCTTAAAGAAGAAGGTTGCAAAAGAACCACACAAAAATGTTCAAATGAGAGTTGTTATCCACCTACACGGCTGTTTGCAACAAAAACTTCTTCTCTGGTAGCTCTTGCCAGCAGTACTCTCTAGCACATTCTGGCAGCTTTGTCCACTGGCACCTATAGTGGAGGGCACAGTTCTGGTCTCTGCATTTCCAGATGGACACAGAGAACTGAGGCAAGGGCAATAGAAGTAATACACGGGATCAAACAGAGGCCTTGTGAAGAGGTACTCTAAGAACCGCTTACCGGGCCACATCGGGTCTAATTCAGCAAGGCATAGTTTGTGTTTGTGCTCTTAGAATAACAGCTCAGACTAACAACTGAGATAGTGAATATCCTGAAAAGAAATGCTTTATTGTAGAGTTGTCCAGCAGAGCTGCTTTGTAACAAATTCCACCTGGATTTGTCCCTCAGCAAGCCCATTTCATTTCACCCTCCAGCATGTCACTGCCACGTGCTTGGGGAAGCAGCACGCCCCACTGCTTGTGGTTAGGAAACAGCTCCCTCCGTTTGAAGAGAGGGATTGATTTCCCTCCTCGCTAGTCGGCTACTTGTTTGTCTCCTGGTAAAGCCTGTGAAAGCTGTTGCGAAATGTGTGGGTTACCAGAAGAAAACACCGCTCTCTTGTTTACAGAACCCGAGCTCCCTTAAAACAAACCCATAATGGTTAAAGTGAGTACCTTGTGTCCTTCTTCAAAGGACAGCCAAGCACACAGTTGTTCTACCCAGGGCACAGGCTGAACGCTGCTTTTGAGAGACATAATTCAGTCTTTGCTTCTCACTTGCTTTTGGGATGAATAAATTGTATGAGCCTTTTTCCTAGGTTGGATCACTCCCTTTCAGATGTGTTGGAGGAGTTAATGATGAAACATAGTCCTGCAAAGCCAAGGTATTGACTTGTCCATGCACAGCCATCTGTATGAAAAGGAAATATAGGCCCAGTGAAGTTACAGCTACAAATCTAGGCCAAATACGGTAGTAAAGGGGCCTGAATATAAGCTGGCAAAGATAATATTTGTAAGTCCATCTCTGAATGCAGGTCCTCATTCCTTTCTCCTGTCTTCTAATAACTGGATATGTCCTCTGGGACTATCCATTTTCAAAATTTGGATGTGTGGTCAGAGATTGGGATTCATCTTCTCTAATTTTAGGGATCTACAAAGTAAGTATGTGTATCTGAGCTCATCACTGAGACTTCCTTCACAGTCAATAGGAACCTCTTCAGCATAGTCAGTAGAGTTCGGGGCTTAAATCAATATAGGCTTCTATAGGGATCAGTTACCTGACTAGCTCAGATGTAGACAACTACACTGTAGCCCACTAAAATTAGGAAAGATGGATCCCACCGAAGGAAATGAGTATGGGCAGATCTTGAAAGACTACACCTTTACTATAGATACTGAACACTAGATATCTTAATTTTCCTTTCCTTACTGGACTGTTGCAAAGGGACCTTACCCTAGATAAGAATTTATCTGATATAAGACTTCCTGGCACCAGCTCCCTCTAGTTAATATAACAAAAGTTCCTGTTGGAGAGCCAGGGGTGCTATTGTAAAAGCTGACAAGTATGGGCTGGTGGAATGTTATGCCCTCAGCACTAGGAGAGGATCACCTCATAAATAATCCTAGATCTAGGAGAGTCATAAATGACCTTGACAGCCACTTCTCTGAAAGAGAAAGTGGATTACCTGAATAAGGTCGTGCTAGAAGATCTTCATGAGTACTGTAAACATGCCCTTCAAGTTAATAATATTTTGCTTAAATCCTTGAACACCTATATAGACATAACATGCTTGGGCACTTTCCCTGTACTTGTTCGTGCCCACACAAATACAAACAGGACCTTAGCAAAGAGCTTCTTACCAGCTCTCAGACCTCCCAGTCACCTCCCAGACCTCCACCTACTCACTTCCTTAATGGTACCTTTCAAGCAGTTCTTACCACACCACCGAAGCAGCAGGTGCTAATTCTAATTCTAAATAAATATTTCCTGTGTCCTTTATGGTCAAATCTAAACCATAGTAGCCTTCTTCAAATTTCCTGCTATCCCATCCCGGGGAAACAGTGAGAGTTCACATCGTCTTTTTACATTTTCCCTACTAGATAAGATCACTGTTACTACAATATGCACCTATATCCCACACTGCCCTTGCCCTAATTAGCCTGAAGACTGACTAAGAGCAGAGCTGGTCTCTGTGTTCAGGGTTCAGCGTCATGGACCCAGGCTCCAGTTCTCGAACTATATGAAAAGATAATAATAGTCCAATAAACATCTAGTCCCCATGAATCTTGTTTGTGAGATAGACTTTAAATCTGTTGTTGAGACAAGATTGAATATAGGCTGCCCTTCATCTCAGGGCATTCTTACATCAGGTACACTAGTCAGCGTGCAGCCGTTCAAATGCATGTAAATATATTGAAAATACACCTGAAAGGAGGTTGTAGAGAGGTGGGGGGTTGATCTCTTCTCCCAAGTAACAAGCAGTAGGACAAGAGGAAATGGCCTCAAGTTGTGCCACAGGAGGTTTGGACTGGATGTTAGGCAAAATTTCTTCACCGAAAGGGTTATCAAGCATTGGAACAGGCTGCCCAGGGAAGTGGTGGAATTGCCATCCCTGGAGGTATTTAAAAGACAGTAGACGTGGTGCTGAGGGACATGGTTTAGTGGTGGTTTTGGCAGTGTTAGGCTGATGGTTGGACTTGATGATCTTAAAGGTCTCTTCCAACCTAGGTGATTCTATGATTTTATGATATATAAACAGAAAAAAATGTTTACTCTCTGCTGCATCGGTCTTAACAGAGAAAACCAACGTCCAGTATGCTATTTTCTGATCACTCTGCCTTTGCTTCAGTAATACTCTGATGGGATACAGTGAGAGGAACATTATGCAATGCACACTGATATATCACCCTGACCCTAAACCTTAGAGTGCATCAGACAATAGTCCCTCAGTCAAATTATACTCAGCTCAACACAAACATTTAAAATAGATGAACCTCAAAGAAGAAATGCTGCCCTCAGACATTTCAAAGGCATTTGCGAAAAAATACGACTCAGGATTTTAGAGTTCTTCTTGTTTTCATTACTCTGTGCTCAAGTATTGGCCTTGTATCAAAGCTCCTGAAAGCAGCAAGACAACTGGGATATTCAAAAAAGGGAAAAGAGCCCTCAAATTGTCCCTTGAAAGAAAGACTTTTTTTCTCTGAAGCTTTAGTCTCTCCTGCAAGGTTTCATTTTTACTATATTTTCAAATCAATCTACAGTGATTCTTTAATTACACTGTTATCAATACAGCAACAGTATATCCTTAAAGCTTTAAAAATTCATACTGAAATCAATCTGCCTAGACCCCAGGGTTCAGACTACCATCTGTAGTCTCAACATACAACGCTCCTTTGTTTTGCCCTTCTAATTTAGCCTTTGGAAAGTCCTCTGTGACAGCCAAATCAAGTGGTTTCAGAGAGTGGCAATTCTTACAGTTACCTTTCATCAATCATTTCCACTTTGTTCACTTTTAAAACAAATGTATTCATTTTCCACTTTAATTAAGAAGCTGAAAACACAAGATGAGGCAGAAGTAACACAAAAACTGTAGAAAATACGTGCCACTGACAGAGTCAACCTATAGTTTCTACTGTCTTCAGAAATGAAATTGACTTTTCCAGATGATTGAAACACTGTTTTTAATAGCATCAGATATTAACTACTGTATATTACAGTGATCCAAAGTAAGTCATATAAAACTTTGTCCTTATCATCAGTAAAATAAACACAATAAAAATGCTACACCCTACTGTAAAGCTGTGTCAGTGTGATAGTTACAGCTGTGGGACAGATTTTGTAATTTTCTTTTCCTCTCATATGAATACTTTAAAAAGAGGAAAAGTAGGATTTTATCAGTGGAGAAATTTTGTGATGTGCTAAGGGAATTTTTTCAGCCTTCCATTTTGCAGGTCTTCATCCCCTCGGTTATTTTCTCTCAGAATTTTGGAAGATTAGAAACTTTCTTACTGAAATTAAAAAGATATCAAAGAACGAGCAGCGGTGGAAATATGCCATCTTTTTATATTTTTTAATTGAAATGGAATAGTCTTGTTTCATTTCACTGGATATGGCCCACAGAATGCCTGAGGTCTAGTGGGTCTGAGCCAGGAGCTCCTTCTGAGCGCTGTTTTCACCAGCTTCCTTATTTCTCTTTTGCTGTATGTACGCCTTTTGCAAAGAGTTCTGCTGAACGCCGTCCCTCCAGTGTATTTATTCATAGATTAGCGTGTGGTGCGATTGCCTGTGTCAGCAAGAAACTGGAGCTGATGATTCAGGAGGTCCAGTCCTGGGTCTTAGGTTTCGCAAATTTATAGCACCAGCCAAGAAGAAGTACTTATCCCAGTTTCAGGTATCCTGGCAACAATGAAGGAAACAGTAGTATCAAAACCAGCAGCAACTTCCCACTTCCCATAGGTAGATTACTAGTTACAGCAAAACCAATCTTGTTTCTTTATGAACACCCCCCCCCCACCCGGCCATCCAACGCCCT
>VYXH01009037.1:140368-167595 GCA_013397275.1 Burhinus bistriatus
CCCCCCCCAAATATTTTTTTGTAATCAACAATTTCTTGCAAGATTTCTTTTGCTTTTATAATTTCTAACTTGGGTGTTGATCTCAGCTTGGACAGCATAACCCAGGACATGAGGTACCTTTTTGAGACTCTGTAGAACAAGTCTGCTACCCCGCTACCTTAGCTGTTTCAGGGACGAGGGCAGCGGAAGAGACTAAGTCAGCAGAGAAGGAGGGAAAAATTGGTTTTCCTCTGTTACCAGAGGAAGCAGAAAGAGTCCAACCTGCTCTGCCAGGGAAGCACTAGCACACACTGATGGTGGGGTCAAGGGATGAATGTTATTTTAGCAGGGAGTCTAGAAAGGCAATTACCTAAAGTCACTGGACAACGGAGAGTTAAAGGTGGATTAAAAGAACAGCTGACTTGGCTCTGAAAGGCAACTCACCTCTGTTAGCCCTGCTGTGCCGGTTGTCCCACCTATAACTCAGAAGCAATAATAAGAATACTCATCTCACGGGCCTTTGTAGGTTTTTACCAAGCATTTTAAAAATGCCATTCGTACAGCACTGGCTTCAATGGTGCTGCTTAATCTGAATAAGCACAGAAGAAGGAGGCACACAGCAAGCGATGCCTGAACCTTAGCAGCGCAGACAGTAACTCTGCACAGAAAAATCCAATGATCCCTTCAGCGTATTTTTCTCCTTCTGGATGCACAGACTGCGGATTTTCGACCAGGGGGTCCCAGTGAGTGGGGAAGGTGCTGCTGTGAGATCCATGCACCCTCTCTCTCTCCTTCACCCCAGGTTTTCTCCCTGGTGGGGCACAAGGGCCAGGTGGAGCCTCTCTTTACAGAGCCTCTTTCCTTGGGGATTTCCTACGCAGGCTCAGTGGGAGGCAAAAGCCCCAAATGGCAGAAGCTCACATCTACAAATTAAAATTATTCTGGTTTTAATACCCAGAGTCAGGCAGATAGGGGTGTGTGTACGTATGTTTATTTGTACAGAGGAGTTCCCTTTGCATGGTGAAGGAAGCAGAAGTTGCTCAGGTGGTCAGGCTAGAGGAGCGCCAGTATGTACTGGCAGCTGTGAGGGAGTATCCGCTTTACAGGTGTGACCCCTTGATCAAGCAGCTAAAAACTTTCAGAATGTTATTTTTGAGATTATCAAGTTTTCTTTTAACTAATACAGTATGTTATAGAAATAAAATTATGGCAGAATCCTTCCGATGTTTGTTAGCGAGGCCATCACACGTGTTACGTTAGTCACACTGAGTACTGATGAATCCTCTATTATTAAAACAAGAAGAGAAAGTAACCAGATATTTGAGCAGGTAAGAAGACCAAACTTTTATTTGCAGAACCAAAAGATAAAGTCCAAGCACTGCTGTTTTTCAGAACTCTTTTTCCAGTAATAATTTCAGAGATTCAGTGAAACAGGAGTCAAAATTGATCTGCCCTGGAACAAAATACACCTTTGTTCAGGATCTCACACAGAAAGATATGGTCACATTTTGTCAATCACATCACTCTCATGTTTTACTGTGCCTGTTAAGAGCTCAATTAAACCTGAGAAGCCTTTACAAAGTGAAATTATTTTTATAGCTGCCTTGATTACACCGTGTTCTAAGTCTGAACCGTGTGCTCTCCCTCGCCATGGTACATGCTATAAACAGCTGCCTCCTGAGGGGAGGGAATAGGAAGTGGAAGAATGTTTCATCAGGCAATTAGTACTATTAAAACATATATATATATATGTACATATATTAAATGTTACAAGAGCTTGGCAGTATACAACATGGATCTGTGTCTCCTACATAAACATGAAAGTACAGCCTCATTCTTTATTGCAAAGTATTTATATTGTAAAAATTGGTTAAACATGTTCGGCATCTATGCAGACTGAGGATGTTTCACGGCAACACACACAAAGCCAAGCGATTCTACAATAGACAAGAGCTGTTCTTGCAAAAGTTTAGTTTTTAATGCTATAATTATTCTGTAAGTTGGCCCAAAATATAGAAATATTTTAAAAAGTCATTTTTTGTTTATACAAACATACAAAACAAACGGGGAAACCTACTATTAAGCTGTGCTACCATAAAACATTTCAGAAATAAGGAGGATGATTTCTGAGAAACAAGGGATTGCAAAGACTTTCCTACTTCATTATAGAGTGTAAAGCTGTGGACATTCAGCACTTTAATTTTAATTTCCACTCTGGTAAATACTTGTCATCTTGAAAAGTTTAATTTTTATGGCAGTTTTGGAAGGCGAATACATATGGGCTTTCCGGACACAGTTTGCTTGCTTTTTCTGACAAACTATTATTGCATTTCCCAACACACTCATTTTTTTTTTTCCTGTTTACAGTCACAGGGATCAGCTTTTTATAAGACTGTTACCCATAGGGAGGGAAAGAGCCAAGCAACTCTTGGAGTCCTCCTGCAAAATTAAAACCCCTCCTGAAGGTTTTGCCAATTATCAGAAAAACTAAACCCAAAAAAATAAAAAGGAAGTGCTTAAACCTCTGCACTATAGTTTGTATTTAAACAGCAGTATGGGTTCTCCTATTTTTTTTTAAAAAAACCTTTAATTCCATTTGCCACCTTAAAGGGCTCACTTCAGGAAGGTGTTATGAGTGACTGATAAACTTAGGCCAAAAAACTGAGTGAATAAAAAAACTTTGTCTCCTTGTGGCTGACTAATAAGTTGGGAAGGTTTTATGTAGAAATATGAGACAAAGATCACCATGATTGTCCTTGATCCTGAATTCAGCTGGGATCTCCCAATAAAATTAGAAATAGTTTTGAAGTATTTCTTGAAGAGTATAGATAAAAAAATTGTGTTTTGAAGCGTGGCTTAAAGATCCCATGGCATGGCTATGAGATCTGCTGAACCACTCTAGGTGTCAGTGCAAAGTCATGGTCTTCAGCATGTGTATCTATGCGGATGCATACTCACACACACTGCATATTCACATGTGTATATATTCCCTGCCTTGTATCGCCTTAAGTGGCTGCGGGTACGTAGTTTAGACCATGTTCAGTCCATTCTCAGTCTCCAGATTAAGTAATCAATAATGGTGTTCTCCTGCCAAGCGCAAACCCACCAGCAGATTTTAAGCAGGATGTGTGCATGTTAGGGACTCAGGGCCCAGAGCTGTCTGGGCAGAGGGGCTGATCATAAATTGGCACTACCTACAACTCCTTTGACTGTACGTCTCAAGGATCCTCAGGGAAGTGGCCAGATTTTCATTACCAGGGAGGCTGAAACATATACACAAAACCAGACTTGAAGATGTTCTCTGAGTCAATGGCAGAAAAGAATGAGCCTGCATCTCTATGCTCTTGCCCTACGGTCTTCCCTGCATTCTCTTCAACCAACTACAGCTGGACAGCTGATGGCTTGCAGGGGAGCACAGAGCACCATGCAGTTTTTGTTTTCATGAAGAACCTGAAGAATTCCTCTGCCAGCAGCTGGAAACATCCCCTCTTTTCTTAAAAGTTTCTTAATTTCCAAAACCTAAGAGACCGCTCTCCTCATCTACCAGACCACCACAGGTTAATTTGCACTCACACAAATGACCACAGATGTTTGCAAGATGTTGTTGAGTCCCCTCTGAGACTATCATTACCTGCCTAGCGTCAGCGAAGCACTGATATGTAATTTATTCCTTTGGAAGAACTCCATCACAATATAACAAAATAACATAAATTTTGCCTCAATGTCATTGCCTTGGGATAAGCCCAGCACTGAAAGGCAGAGGGATTGCTTTACATCAACCGAGTTCACTGCTTGCTGGGAGACGGTGACCCTCAAAGTGTTTTTCTGGCACCCTTGTTAGGACACTGCCTCAGCCATAGCAGATGGGAAACCAAACCGGTAAGCCCTGATAAATGTTCACACGTGCAAAGTAGTATGTAGCAGTCTTAATACGGGACAGACCAGATATTTTGGGTTTTTTGGTTTTTTTTGCCCCACCCTCATTTTAGCGTCCAGCCAAGAGGTGGCAGTACTCCTCCACCATTCCCGGCCCAAGAGGCGCCTCAGGCCACCGCAAGGTTCATCTTCGCAGCATCTTCGCAGCATCAGTATCATCAGCTCCTCCTCTGATTTATTTCTATTTACAGCAGAGAGAAAATAAATGTTCCGTCTTTCTCCTGTGCTGGGAGGGCTTCCCTTCCGCAGCCCGGGAGCTGACTTGGGTTTTGGCATGGTGCAGCAACGTGGTGCACCTCTGCCGCCTCTGCCACGCAGCAGAGCCCACGGGGCTGCAGCAGGTCCCCAACTGTGGAGAAGGTTTTAATTTTGCTGAGGAGCACAGTTCTCGAAATGTCATAAACCGTGAACACACAGCTGGAGCAGTTTATGAACTGCAGAGAAACTTTGGGTATTTTAGCCCAAGTATTAATTCAAAGAGCATGCTTTGTTATTTCCTGTTTCATTGTTGTTTGTAAAATAGTTTAATGGGTAGTGAGCAGTAAACTGTTTAAAATCTGCTGTGCACATTGATGCGGTTTTATATTGCTAGAGAGGGAAGGATTTCACTGCTTTGGGTGTGAGGGAGAGAGGAAGATTATCCTGATAATGAAAACCACAACCAATGCATTTGCTTTGGAACAATTGTTTCAATTACATTACCATGTAGATATTTTAATCAGAAATAAAAGTGATAATCCCCAAATGCAGGCCTAACAACAATCGAAACAGCTGCATACTTTAAAAAAAGGAAGCTTAGCTATTAGTGATGTGGTTTACATGCAGCCAAAGAGAGCATTTTCTATAAAACAAGAGAGACCCTATTTAAAATATGAAAGGCAATGTTTTTTAAGAACTGGTAATGACCTAATGACAGAGTTGGTATGGATCACTACCTCGCAGCATCCAGGCTGTTATACCTGTGAAATTTTCTTATGGATATTAAAAGCATCTACCACGTAGCACAGGCAGGGTGAACGAGAGCAAAGGGACTGGCTTGCATCCATATGGCTAAACTCTCTTTACCTCTTCTCAACATAATGGACTCATCTATCCTGACTTTTGGGAACAGTCCCTGCCTTGTGCTCTCCCTTGAACAGTGCCCAGGAATGCTAGCTGGCAGAGGACAGCCTAACAATATAGATATAGAAGGGAGTGTATTTACTATATGGTTTCCTGCCTGGTGGGGCATACTAGCGATGAATCAGCAGAGATGACTGTGCAACAGTACCCATGTCTATGCGTTGGCCCTGTTTGGTTTACTAGTATGGGTGTAGCCAAAGAGGCTATACGTGAGCTGGAAGTCCCTACCCACTAACCAAAAAACACCGGTATAGGAGTCCCTTTGTGCCTGGCAAAGTTGCTGTCCCAGGCTAGGCTGTTGCAACACGCACTCTCACGTAGCTGGTTCTGCATACTCTCCACTAAGCTTCCTCTGGAAAGCTGAAAGCGTTTAAAAAACCTTTTTCAATGCAGGGTCTTTTTTCGGACCTCACAGCAAGATCTGTGACTTCTCAATACACCATGGCTGGTGCGAATCAAATTTTGAGCACATTTCTGGTGCTTCTCCATAAAAGCACTGCCTCTTTTCCTTGTGGTTCTCCTGATTGAGCTTGGTGTCAGGATAGATCAGAATCAGTCCCTAAGCGTGGTTTCAAAATAAACAAAAGGCAGTTAAGACGTCCAGCTCCTGCAGAAGGCCAAATACTGAAAAGGAAACTCACAAGAAGAGATCCTCATGCAGCCTGAAAGTCCTCTGATCTCGGTGGAGGAAACATAAACACTTAGGAGAAGAGTTACAGGGAGTCCTTGTCAAAGTGCCTGTGTATCTTACAAGAGAACAAGTTGTCTCGGCAAAAGGAACCCTCTGAGCTAAATAGCAAAAACAAAAAAGGGTGATTCTAGTGTTTTGGAGAGGCATGGCAAAAAGGTTTTTCTTCAGCTTCTAAAGTATTCAGCCTTCAAAGACGGTGGCAAACATTATTTTACTATCTTTTTAGAATGAAAATGATGGAAAAGGCTTTGATTGCAAGGCTAACTTCAAGTATACATGTGGTTTTGTGAAGAACTACGGTTATCCTTCTTCAGTTTCTGCACGTTTACATTTACATTTACTGAGAAACTTGAGGCATTGACAAAAGGGAAAAGGAGTCTTCTCACAGGAGCTAGGAGCAGTGAGGTGACTTCCCTGGGTTGGCAACAGATAAGTCTCTGGACTAGGCACATGAGGGGTTCTGGATTCTGATTCAGCATCAGCACCGACCTGCCAAATGGCCATAAGTGAACCTTCTTCTTGCTGTTTGTTGGTCTGGGCTGTTTAAAACTCAAGCTGTCAGAGCAGGAATTGTCATTCTTCCTTCCATCTGTTGCAGTGGGGTCCTGGATTCAGCTGAGGACTGCGAGTGCTAAGGTCATGCAGCCCACAGCACTGGCAGTCATCGAAGCCTCGTCAGCAATCCCAAACCTTCTCCAGTACATCAGACAAGATCCACCGGGATCATGAGCCTGTGTGGTCAGATGCTTGAGACTCTCAGGGCTGAGAGGACACTGTGTTTGAGTTCTTCTCTTTACTCTGCATGGTCTCCTGTAATAATTTAGAGCCTGAAAAAATACGCTGAAAGATATCCTTTTGAAATCAAAGGTGACTTTCACATCTACAACACCTCTGAAAAATCAGACCTTTTACCTCCTTTTGTCTCTGATCTTCATCTCCAGAATGGGAGTCAGACCTTCATAAATGGCTGTGATCACTGAGCTGCTGCAGTGAGGGGAACATACAACTACTCAGAAAGGAAAGAATAAAAAGCCTCTTTAATCTGTATTTCTGCCAACATTTTTAAAGTAAAGCTCATGAGTGTACAACTGTTAGTCAGGAGGTGTATGCTTGGGGTAGGATTATCACAGGTGTTAGGTGATACTCTAATTTTGCACACTTCGAAGGCATTAACAATTTTACCTCCAGCTTCACTGGGAGCAGAATGAAATAATTGCAAAAATGCTTTTTATAAATGTTACCTCCCTTTTCTGTTCAGAGAATGAACTCTCACCTTTTGCTACCAGGGTTTTAGGTTAGGTCCTTGCACTTTTAAGAGGGGTTTTTTATTAATTTTTTGCATAGAGGCAAGACATCAGTTTATCGCCACCTCCTTACGAGTGGAATTTGGAATGGCCAAGCAGGTTACACAGCGTTAAGGTCCTGCCAGCTACCAAATAAACATCACAGGCAAAACATTCCTCCTTTTTACAAAACCTTAAACTGAAGTTAAGTATGTGAATTCAGGGAAATTTCTCAAGATTTGTAACCATTCTAAATAAGGTAAAAATTTATCCACAGGTTTGCTACAAAAGGCCAGTAGCAAACTTCCTCTCCAGGTTTACTCACAAGCTTTCTAGTACTTACTGCTTCTCTCTGGGCCAAAAATTCTCTGAGAAGCAACTGTCTTTCCCGTGGCTTTTGCAACTTTTACTCTTATTCAAGCCAGTAATGCAGAAAGCTGTAGCAGCTAATTAACTAATATAACCCTACGCCATAATTAGAGTTGAGGCCAAAGCCACACCCTTGAAATTTCCTGGTGTGTAGAAGCTGCTGTAATTAAGAGGCTTAGTAAGATTTAGTTTTGTAAAACAAAGTTTGGAAAGGAAAGGCCAGAGCTGTGTTTGTGGTGGGACAGTGCTAAGGACATGCTAAGTAGATGCCTGGAGAAGAACCTTCCTTTGTTCCCAATGGACCTGTACCACTCAGTTCATTCCCACAGTTTTGAGGAAGGAGGGATTAACAAGGCAAAAAATACTAGAGAACAATTGCGTTTATGGGGGATGGCACCACAGTTCTCCTCATGGGACCAATATCTCAGATTCAGCCTTACAGGGGCCATAAGTCTACAAGCTTCTAGAGAGGATTCAAATGCTCTCATCCACACACAATCTTTGGTTTAGACTCATAGGAGTCAATCTGCCCACTTGGATATTCTTAACTTACACACTGCAATGCTAAAAATAATCATCTGGAGCAGCACAGCGATTCAAAGTAGAAGAGACAGGGGTTCAAGCTTCCTAAAGAGTCAGTCCTCAGTATCACCGAAGTGGGATTCAGATATTCTGCATATGGAAAGGACAACCTCCTAAAACAACAAAATAGAAAATGTTTCCCAGAAGAGAGGACTACAGCAGAAGGGTGTCTTCCCTCTCTGGAGCTCAGATTGCCTTCCGTGGGCTGTGCTTCTCCAGCGCTTGAGAATTTGGCTGAGGCTAAATGCATACTAAAGAAGAGCTCGTTCTTCAGAAGCATAGCTGCGGAGGGGCACAGTGATGGTGACTGGACTCCTGAGTGGCAGAATTATCTTCAGCTGGAAGGAGTTCCTGTTGACTGTGCCAGCCAAAGTCTCACAATTCTCCTAGGAAAGACTACCTAACCCAAAAGAGTCCTCTAAAGGTCAAAGCTTGCTTTTGTGGTTCTTTAGTGCAGCCCAAAGAGACCTTGAAATTCAAACCAAATATTTTAAAACCACGTATGTACATATTTACAAATCAAGGGACAATTCTTCTGTTTCATTGCCCAACCTTCATTAAGGTTGGGCAATGAAGCATACATATGAACAGTGTCTGTCCTCTAGCACCGGTCACTTCTAGTCAGTATTAATATTATTTTTACAGTGACATGGACTCCTGAAATGGGCTTTCCTGATGTCATCAGGAAGAGTAACTCAGCTATGGCAACAGTTGCGTCTATTTTTTATGGCTGTGGTTTGCAGAAAGACAGCATAAATGATGATGTCAGTGCTTTTCACCTTAAATCTCTACAGGCATAAGATACCACAGCCTTTACACCAAAGGGCTACAAGACATTGTCTTACCATCACAAGGCTCAGCAGAGATGAACCCATACCAAGTAAGCCAGTGAGGTAGGGGTGCCTGTCAGCATCCTCTCCCTGGGCCCCTTTCCCTCATTCTCCCGGTGACAAGGTGAAATTCTCTGTTCGAACTTGGGATGACATGGACTGACACCTCTCTCCCACCCCCTCCTCACAATGATTGATTTCTCCTCAACTTGTTTAGAATGAGACCGGGGCCACCTGTGCATGAGCTGTCAGGAAACGGGGTGCTTTCATTTAAACAGCAGGCAGCTATCAAAACAGCAATAAGAGAGGCTATCAAGCTTAATAATGGCATGCATTAAAAGTAAAATAACTCTCTGAGGTCCAGTAATGTTGCTTTTACCATTTGTCAGGTGTATAATCACTCTGGAGAATAAGAATAGTGAGGTCTTTGTAAAATCATGAATCAACATTCCCAACAATTCATACGCTGTGAGTAGGTCAGGTCAATACCCTCACGTCTCAAAAATCTACTTAAGCCCTCCTGTCTCCTGAGACCATTACATCAATAGATACCTCCAGTACCACCGAAAATGACAGCTTGCAATGTAATACCAGGAGATCCCCTTTAATAGCTCCTCAATATTCACAGCTGTTGGCCTCTACTCTGGGTGTTCGTCCTTATTTCCAAAACCATGCCATATATAATCCCCTGGTCTTATGTAAGAAAAGCTTTTATCATTTTCAGGAGGATCCTTTTGGTTTTTTAAACATGAACAATGGAATAAAGCAAGTAATTCTTAAGAAAGGAAAATCAGAATGGCAATCCTAAAATAGCTAGATATGTTGTTTCCAAGAACTCAAGGGGGTTTGGTTAGTATGCAAAACTATGTACTTTTCATTCACTGAGATTTTTTTCAGCTTTGCCATCTTTATATCAGATAAAATCCTGAATCTGCTGTAGTTCATGGCAAAATCTATTTCACTTCAATAGATCTAGATTTTACCTACAGAGTTTATGTAATGATTTGTGTTCCCACACCTTGTAGTGCCATGTTTTTTTGTTGTACTTGCAATTTGCCACCTCAGAAAAGGTGACTCCTCTCTTCTCTGTGTTAAACCTTCCTTTATGTCTTTTACACGTTGTTAAAATGCAGCAAAGAGTGTTGGCAATGACTGAAATATTACTGCCTCAAACTAGTTCCCCAAGAGACAGTGGGAAAAGACAAATAGAATGCAAATTTTTTTGCAGTGTTTTTTCCTTTAAGTACTCTCCCTTTCCAATAACCCAAGCACTGCTCTGAATGTCTTTGATACCTCTCTGACCACAAGACAACTACACTATAGTGAGTCCTGAAGTATATAGGTGATGACCATCCCCTGGCTTTCCCTGGGCAGAAAGTCCAACAGCTGACTTTTGCCTGACCATCTCTCCACAGGTGAGGAGCAGTACGGACTTGGTCCCTCCTCTACTAAACCAGCAGTTTTCATGAAAACTCTAGGTATTTGGTTATCTTTGAGCCTTCTACTGCTTTTTAAATTTTAATTGGAATTGACTGGTATGTGGGACAGAGTCAACGAGATAAATCTGCCAAATCAAAATCATTCTGGTGTAACGCAGAAAACGAGTATCTTTCACCCTACTTAACCCAGTGGAGAGCACTAGAAGAAGTCATAGTGAACGTGTGGTAGCATGGAGCATCAGATGGCTTGCTGTGATCCAATGCAACACCTGCTTTCTGACGTTATGTCTCAGGCCCCAGTAAAAGCAGGAGGGACAAGCTACATTTCATCTGGCTTTCTTGTGAAACTTACTACCATTGGACATCTTGTCTTATGATTTAAGCCAGCAGAAGTAAGCATAAAGTTGGATGAAGATATTTCTAGTGATTCTGTGTCTTAGCTAATAAGTATACAGGAGAGTTCCTAGATTATGGTTGGATGATGAAAAAAAAAAAAGGGTTGGAAATACCTTAGCCCATGAAGAACAGGGCTTCTTCCATCTCCAGTTTCTTTGAATGTTCAAATAGAAACTTCCCATGTATGAATATGTCTTTAGTGCTGTCAAGCATGGAAACACAATTTTACTAGAAGTTCACTGTAGGAAAAATCACTCTGCTTAGTTCAGAAAGGCACAGTTAAAAAGGAAATGTATGAGAATGGAGTTTGACTGATATCTCTTTAATGTATTTATGCTCATAACAACTTTGTTCTCTTCCTGACCTCTCGTTTCATTTATTTATTTCTGATGTTAAAAGTTCAGCCTGCAAATGCTCCTTGTAAGTTGTAATCCGTTTTCTGAATGGCGAAAGGGAACAATAAGATTTTTTAGCAACTGAGATGCATCTTAGCCCTTGCTGGTGAAAAATGTAAGCTATAGAAAGTCCTTTTCATCTTTTAGCAAGGGTCCATTATTTCTGTATATCTCTTTTCTGTGCCTTATGAAAAGGTTTGTACAGTAAAGAATGACTGACTATGTAGTAGTTCTTTCTTCTTTTGCCAAGCTCTTTTTAGCTTTGGCAGCAATTCTATTTTCCCTGTCATCATCTAATGTCTATTTATTTTACATTGCTACAAAGCCAGTGCAATTCCCTCATAAATCCCAGGTTGTGAAGATGAAGAAACAATTCAATTGCTTTTATTAAAACTCTCCAGTGTCCTCTTTCTGATTCCTACCATCTAATTATGTTCGGAAAGGTCATCAGTTTGAAAAACACTTGGAAAAGAATCAATTGAATTAAGAGATCGGAGTTTGCCAAATGCCTTGCATTTCTGAGCTCTGAGTTACCTGATCAATCTTGGTTGTCACAGGTGCCACAAGAATGCTTGTCACTAATTTTTGATCTAACTAACCTCATATCCTCACTCCCTTTCTCTCACCTCCGCCCTCCTGTCCTCCCTTGCTGTCACGTGCACATGAACACATGTGCACACCTCCCCCCCCCATTAAACTCTGAGGAAAGTGAAGATACTACTCTTGCTTTGCATGTTGCTTGAATGATTAAACATCCCCCACAGCTGCCTGAAATAAAGGTGGGAATAATGACAACGGGAATCTCCATTGACTTAATGCAGTAGAGTCCTGAACATAAAGTTGTGAACATTAAATGGCATCATGTTGGATAATCTAGAACTACATTGTTGTAATCAGAGAAATGTCTGATTTTTTCATTTTGTAGCCTGTTACAAATACTAAAATTTTTAAGTGATTGCCCTCTCAGTGTGTGGCGAGAGAAAGTCATCTTCTGGATCATATTCCTTCTTGTAGTACAATAACACATCCCTCATATCCCCTAGGTGTAAGGCCTGGCTTCAATTTTAGGTAAAATTTTTAGAAGCAGACAGCCTCAGAGGACGCTATGAGCTTGCATGGTGTAGACACTGCTTCACAGCTACTCGCTCACTAATGAGCTCACTGTTAATGTGCTGTTACATTGAACATGGAGCTGCTAATTGACAGGCAGATTTCAAAGACATCACGCAATAAAAGTGAGAGATTAGAAGTGCGGCATTGCAATGACAGCAGAAGAAATGCATCATCCTGGAGCATTTAGAAGTTTATGCCCTGTATACAGAAGTCAAGCTCTTCCCCAGAAGGAATCCCACCATCATGCCTCTCCTGGCACTGAAAGCAATGCGGTGATGGTTGGCGGACTCGTGCTGTCATCTCATGTACATCAGAGGGTTGCACAAAAATCAGCAAATCTGGTCCGCTGAATTTTAAGAGTAATAAACCTCCTGTGAACACGGCTTTCCAACTCACAATGTGAAAGATTGCAACAGGGCTGAATTCACCTTCCATTGATATTTTGCAATATTTCACTTTTTTTTTCATGTGTAAAGAGTAAAATAGTGATGTCTTTTCCCCTACCCTTATTTGTTCTGTCTCAGTTTTGAATGCCTATATCATCACGAAATGATAATGATTTGGACAGAAATGAGGATGTTGGAGTGTATATGTCTTCTTTTTAGTATTCTTTAGATTCTACTGGCGACAAAAAATGTGAGGTTAAGCATTTTATTTTTGTAGTTTTTATTTTAGAGTACCTGGACGGCATGGAGGTTCTCCATTTAACAGCCATTATCCTGCTATTGTGCTTCCTGAGCCCTGAACTTGAATTCTGTCGAAATATACACCTTATATGTTTTACAGTGCATTTCAGGGTTAAAAGCAATGCAAGCAGGGCTGAAAATCTGAAATATCTGAGCTTTTAATTTTTTGCTGCATCTTCTTCTTAACCAGAAATAAAACACTGAACTCTTCATGCCCTCCTTGTACTAATGCATCATTTAATAGGACATTAAAAACACATGAGGTCACTCAAGAGGAGGTTAGGAAGATGCCTTTAAATACCACTGAAATTTATGAATAATTAATTAAAACCTGTAAAGACAGAACAGTTAAAGATTCTGTATTTTGAATGTATATATTTTAAAGAAATATGTCACACACAAGAAAGGGCCTAAGCGATTCACCCCAGCGTGAATGAAATCTTCACCAGGTACACGCAGAGAGGTGTATTTTGCCTTTCCCTATACTGACAGAATAACTCTGGAGAAGCAAAATGAGACCAAATGCAAGCGTGTGTGCGTGGGCACGCCTCACCCCCAAATATCCGTTGTGGGAAGTCGATGGGGAGTTGCATGTGAGAACACGAGCCCTGGCTTTTGCCCTTTGCTTGGAAGGAACTGCCTGCTGTCACTTGAGAGCTCCCTTTGTTTTATGTCTGGCACCAGTTTAATATACGCCTTGCCTTTGAAAAAACAATAACTGATCTTATCTTTCTCGTTGCGCTAGTATTTAGCAACCAGCATCAGATTGCACACTGTGTTCTTCATAGAATGGGAGGAAAATTTATCACGCGCTCAGATTATCTCTTGACAGAGAAGTGTTAAATAGGTCTTTCCTAATACAAATGCGATGGTCAGTGATACACGTTCAGTGCCTATGAAGGCTGGCCTGTGCTCTTGCAACTAGACGGAGCAATGGTTAGAAACGCCTGGGAATACAAATGAAATTGTATTTCTGAACTTTCTGCCTTTCTAACAATTAAAGCACTAAGGAAAAACCAATCAAATTTATGAGGCCTGAAAAAAATATTAAAGATTATCTACCTCATAAAATGAACTTTTAAACCTGTAGTCATATTTCTTCAAGCCTAATACTTTAGTTTATCTTTGATCATTATAAATTATCCTCTGTAAAGAGCAGTGCTTGGGAAAGTAGTTGGCAGCACGTACCATTGGAATTCATTCTGCTTTATTTATTGAAAAATGCTAAAAAGTAAAACACTAAAGTACTTCATATTAAAGTGGTATGAACCCACCAAGATAACTGCTTGTAACTGTCTGTGTAAAATTATGGTCAGAGTAACCACCTCTGGCTCCAAAATAAACTTTCCATGTATGTTAGAGCCAAATGCATTTGCTTACTCAGATTTTCACTTGAATGATAATATTTTTTCTTTTTTTCCCCTCTTTTTTTTTTTTCCTATACATGAAAACCTTTAAAGGAGAGGGATGGAAAAAGGCATCAAATACCTGTCACCTTAGGAGATGAAGCATCATAACAACGAAGAATCCAGACAAGTCTCACTGAACAGTTCATTCCTTTTCTTCACTGTCACCAGTAGCATGTGAATGCACACATAATTACACAGTGTGGATTAATTCCCAAAAGAGATTTCATTCCTCCCAGAAAATTGTTTTCCAATGTCAAGACCTCAGTCCCCTAATAACGGGATCATAATAACTAGATATCGGTATGCCTTCCCTCTGCACTGAGTTTTACACCACCAGGCTTTGCAGTGGTGTCCTGACCTGCTGGCAGCCAGGCCAGAGCTGTTCACTGGAGACCAAATCCTCGTTTTGTAGTATTTGACTCTCTTTCCGTATATTATAGTAATATTAGTGTTTATAATATTAAATAAGTCACAGGTAAGTAGCTACTTACCATGTAACCAGAGCAAAGCTCTTACATTTTGACTATCACACTAGTTTTCATCACTTGCTAAAAAACATATAGCTAAGAAAATTGCTAATTTTTGAATTTCTGGCCATTTTTTCTCTAGGAACACAGCCATGTCTTGGGCTGGGGTGTTACTGCCAGACTTTGGCAAAATTTCCAGAGGCTCTGAAGCTGTTGGCCACTGAAGACTGACTCACAGCAAAGGGCCAACTTATTCACACACAACAGCATGCAGGATGCAATGGGGGAGTTGGGAGCTCCTGCTCCATCAGGCACCAAGGGTGGTGGATCCATGGATCCACGGATTCCCCGGCTTATGGCGGTTTGGGAGGAGTTGGGATCTGCTGCCATCGTGGAAGCAAGATGCCAGCAGGGGCTGATCTTGCTTGTTTGCATCTTGCTTTGCTCTCCTGCTCCTGTGAGGCAGCAGCTTCTGCCAACTTCACAAGTACAGCTGCTCCTTCCCTCTCACTTCATGCTCTGCCGAGAGCTTCCAAGTCATACTGCTGGGACAGCAGTGGGTAGCCCTGAAGGGTGCCTGAAATCCCTGTCTGAGACAGGACATAGTTCTGGGAAGACACACCCACTCCTGCATCCCACATTTACTTTGGTAACTACTGAGGGAATGAACCTGGGTGGCCTCACATTAGTACTTAGGCTCATTTTATTGGTTTACTTGTCCATTCCTAAAGCTTTGCAGCTGGTCTTTAAATTTTTGGAAATGGTATTATAAATATTAGAAATAACTGAGTCCACAGGCTCTTGCAGCATTTTCACTGTAATATGATTTATTTTTAAATCACTCATCTCCTTGCTTATTTATTTGGCCACCCCTCACGGAAGGGAGCTTCCAGGATCTGAGATGACCTGTGCTTTGATGCTCCGAAGGACCCTTCCAGAATCACTAGAGTTCACCAACTGCAGCTACTTTTTGGATCCTTGATGTCAAAGCCTATAAGCCAGGCTTCATTTTGAGCTGGATTGGGTGTTTTTGGAGAATATGTGACCAACTGTGGAGAGGAGAACACGGAGTTCTGACAACTGTTATGTTGGACCGTTAGAAAGTTCTTTTCTTGCAAACCTTTGCAAATCTCCAAGCTGACAGAGAAGAGCTCATGCATAAGAGCCTTCCAGGGTTTAAGCACAGACTTCTCTATTTGCAAAGAGCCAGGGCAGACATTGTTTGGATTTCATTAGAAACTCATCAGACATGCTGGATCTGAAATCACTGCTGCCCTTGGCCAGCTGGAAAATACCCGCTTGTTGCAAGGAAACTCTAACCCACTAATTATCCTAAAAAATTCATGTAGGAACTCTCTTGACCCATTTTTTTTCCTGTTCCTTTTTTTCCCCTTAAGACATGGATCAATTACTTTCTTAGAAGAATGTAGTTGATTTCAATGTCATCTTTTTGGAAGTTTAATCATCACAAGAAGTACAGTGCTAAGTCATGTAGCAGGACTGCCACAAATTAACAATATAGTACTGTTCTGAAAGCCTTTATGGTAGGGAGAAGCATATGACTCAAAAAAAAAAGGTGTAACCAAAATATTCCTCATTTTTAAATCTGAACTTGAATCAAACTTTTAGAATATGAAATATTCAGTTTAGCTATATTATTCACTATTTCTCTTTTTCACATGCATCTGCACTTTTGGTTTCCAGCTAGGACAGAAACCAAGGGAAGCCAAAATACCTAGACAGGAACAGATAAAAGCCAAAATACCGAGACGGGAACAGAGAAAGGCCAAAATATTAACCAGAAACAGGAAGTACCGGACATCTCACAAGGCAGCCTCCATATTTGTGTGAGATCTCCAGCCAGGGGTTGTGACTGAAGAGGTTCAAATTGTTTGGACAAGCTTTGAATAATTATCTAAATCTTTAGGTATTTAGTTGAAGCAAACTTAAAGTCTGAGTCTTTCACAGTTTGCCTGTCACTTGAATAAATAGCCATTTCTCAGTTATTAAGGCAAACTTGAATTGGGAAGAAATTCAGCTAAAATATCAAAGAAGGTCTTATTAGTAGATGATCTATCTGCTTTCTAGGGTATTAATGGAAACTGATTTTTCCAGATAGCAATTAATTCAGTAATAGTTGTAGTTTGTTGTACTTTTGTTGTTTGGATGTTTTGGGGTTTTGTTTTTCTTTAGTTTGGAACTGACTTTTGATCAGGAAGCAGAAGCAATAAGAGTTCAAAGAGGACCAGTTCACCACAGAAGAATGGCCAAAGGGCTGATGGGCTTCCTCCTGCTCTCACTGTCACTCACCTTCATATATCTTATCGGAGGATAGGTCAGCACAATGCACCACAGTATAGCGCGTGCTCACTTAATGGTCTTTATTTGCTGCCTGCACAGAATGTAGTATCGTTTAGAACGAACAAATTGGATTCCTCTCTGGTATCTTATTATTGGGGAGAATATTGTTACTACTACTGTTATTACTGCTACTGCTACTATTACTATTATGTTTGCCAATACCTGTCCTGGAAAGAGAAGCCCCATTCCATTCCTGCTCTTATCCCATGATCCAGGATATGAAATGAGCATAATGTAAATACTACTACTGCTGCAAAAAGGATCTTAATAGGAGAAATAACATTGGCAAAATTAGGTGTTAATGATGTTGAGTTTCTGGTGATTGAACCATTTTCAATGCATATGGAGAGAACCACATTTTGAAATTCACTTTCCAGTAGCTCATTCACCAAGAAAGAAACAACAGAAAATACTGCTTCATGTTCGCTGTATTCTGGTAAAATACAGGAAAGTTACAACCTTTAGTTGGCTTAGCATCCATCAACTCTTTCTTTTTCCACTCTTTGAAAGTTTTATTGTAATGAAATGTAGTAAATGTCAGTATAATGGGCCAATGTTGATAAGATGATCATTTATTGAAAAAGAGTTTTAAAAGTACTCAGCTTCTGCAGTAAATTAAAATCTTTAGATAACATACCACTTAAAATGACAAAAATAAACATAATGCAATCTCTGTAGTAACAACATGATCAGCTTGAGAATGTATTTGGAACAGAGATGGGGGGTAAGAGGGCAAAGGAAACAGCTGGTGTGGTGGTTTTCCTTAAAAACATTTATGCTGTTTCTACTAGAAAATTAAATTATTTCCTTGGTGTGTACCCAATTCACAAGCCAGAGATGGTAAAGGAATTGTTTGATTTCAGACAGGTTTGAACCAAACCTTATTTACAGGTTAGTCGCTTGTTATGCTCAAGTTTCAAAAGATGAAGTGAGCATGTTATGGTTTTGAACATGAAAAGTCTGAAAGTAATTCTTGCAAAAGCTTCATAAAGAGTCAAGCGCTGGGCAAATAAGCCATACAAATTGATTACCAAGAAACACCAGTGGAAGTACTCTGCCTTGCATAGCCTAGGAGGAGAGGTGGAACAGAATGTTCATTTTGTAAAGGTAGGTTGAAGGGAGGAACAGCATAACAACAATATTGAAATACAGAATAGCCTACCATAAAGAGGATGAGAATTGGAACTTTTCCATACTGAAAGTGGGTAGGAGGAGAAATAATGTACTTAAGAGTGTAGCAGAAGAGATGCATTGCTTCAATGTTATAAAAAAGCTCTTCAGTATGAGGACAGAGCGAGTAACAGACTGCTTATCAACACTGGTAATTACTGAAGATTTTTAAAAATAGGCTAGACAAAGATTTCTCAGGAATGATGAGCATAACTGACACTGTCTTTTTTGATGACACACACATTCTTCTATAAGAATGTTCTTTGTTCACTGTACCAAGAAGAGATATAGATCAAGAACAGTATAATTGTGTCCTGTTTCTTTATAAACACTTAATTCTCAGAATACAATTATAAAACTTGCATCAAACCAACAGTTTACAGTTTGATAAGACTGTTTGACAGTGGCCAATGCCAGAGTAATTAGAAGTATGCAGTTAAACATGCAAGGCAGATCTAGGTTGATCTGCTCAGGAGGAATGTCTCTTCCATCACTCCGAAACTGGCTTATCGCTGGAAGGAAGTTTCTCTTCCATCAGTTTCTCAAACTCTACCTTCAACTCTGAGTGATCATATTACCCGAGTAAATAGACTTTCATAATTCGAAGAACTTCTGACTTCCACAATGATTTGTGGTGTTGAGTTTTCTAGGAGGAAACACTCACAATATAAAGGAAATATTTCCCTACTTAGATTTATGTTTGCTCCTTTTTGATCATGTTCATCAATGGATCAAGTCATCAGTGGCTCCCTTTTACTGTAAAAACAGAAAGAATTAAAAAGAAGTCCTAGGTCAGTTTCGAAATTCATGATTCTGTATTTTCTGCTTTTTAACATTTCAGCTAGATTGTTTTATTCCTGTTCAGAACAAGACCCAAACATTTCCACATTTCTGTAGAATAAATGGAGGTCTAGGTTTAAGTCAATCTACCCGGTGAACTGCTTTGAAGTCAGGGAATTTTTTAGTATTTTGGGGCTACAGCTGCTGGGTATTCCTAATTCCTGAACTAGGAAGCCTGCCAGGGTGTCTGTCAGGGAACTGAGCCTGCAAGCTGCAGCTGTCTTTCCTCAGAGTGGTATGGCCAAAAGTAATGAACTAATTTCAGTAATGAAATTAGTGATTTGATTGATACAGTTAATATAGAAGCCAGAAAGCATTAATCTGAAACTGTGAAGTTCTATTGATTTACATGGGTTTTGCAGAGCATGATGATACAGAAAATGTAACAGAAATCCACACTGCAGAATAGTAATGATCTTATTTGCTTTAGTATCAGGAAAGTTTTCAATTTACAGTTCAATGTAGCTATGAATTAAGTAATGGATCTGAATTTTAGGATTAAGCCTTCACCAGGTTCCCCTGTAGAGCAGTGCCTTAAAAGACATGTGAAACTGGTAAGTTTCAGTGGAAGAGCCTAAATACACATAACCATAAATTGAATTTTAAAGAAACACTATTGATTTCAGATCCTCAGGCAAGAATATGGAAGTAACTACGGTCTTTGTTTTTTCAAGTTATCAGGACTATCATCTTCTGGCTTACAAAAGTCTCTCCCATGTTGTAAGTCTAAAAGCCAAATATATGTTTTTGAGATGTGGTGGATTCACACCAGCTACAAGTTATGATAAATATCCGTCACCTTGCTGCACATATTCAGTCCAACACATTAGCGGGACACGAGCATTGAGCTAAATATGGAATCATAACAAAATATACACACTTGAGGAAACTGCTCTCCAAATCTGAATGCTGAATTCAGTCAGGCCCTTTTGGCCTCTGCTTTTATTGAACAAAAACAAATGAGAAAAAAAAAGCCCTTTACTTACATCTTTGTATGAAAAATGTAACATTACTTATACTTTGAAGTAACACTATTGCAGTAAAAATCTCATGGTAAACTGTGTTTCTGTTTCCAGACAGAAAATATGGTTCCATTTTATTTGTTTTTTACAGTGGCCTCTCATGATAAGTCTCCATGTGATCATGACATTTCCTCCCCAACATGAGAGAGACCAGAAATCCATGCGATCACACAGAGAATTTGTGTGTCTTGGCAGCTGCGATCTGTACGTTAATACACATTCTGCTCACGCCAAGGTCCAATTTGCTGAGATGTATGTAGTTTGTACTGCGGGCCTAAGCCACATTGGGACCCTTCGAAGAACTCCTAAGTGAATCCTTAATCATGGTATGTCCACTGGAAAAACAGTGGACTACGCACCTAGAAAATTCAATTTCCAGTGCCAGATAGCTAACTTCCCACAGCTCTTTCTCTTCTCCAAAAATCAGCAGTGTCTTTGAACAGCTGACAACATTTTAAATGGTACATCTGGAGAAGCAAAAACACTAGAAAACATCTGTTTTTGTTGTTGAACAAAAATAAACAGCACAAAGCTGAAAGCTGAGCAGAGGAAAGCTTTTCGGATACAGTTAACGCTTTATTTATTGCACAAGCCTGTTCATACAAATGGATCTCGTGCTGGTGGGTGGACCAGAGCATTGCTGCTACGTGCTGTAAATACATGGCTGTCACTGAGGGGGCTGTGCCAGTTCTCAGGGCTAGCTCCGTGAAGAGGCAGGAGCGAGATTTGTGGAGGCGCAGCGGTCATGAGCGTGTCCGTACCGGTGTGATTGCTGTGTGCAATTCACCCCACCCAGGGAAGGCACAGCTGCACCCATCCGTACCACAGACGAGAGCCCTCGGAAAGGCAGACCAGGGTCAGCAGGGGCAGCACATCGGCTGGAGGGCTCCTATCCTGGCTGGCGGATGGAGGAAGATAAAGACCAGAATCTGGGCGTTCATGTTGTGTTTTGAACTTCAGAGGAGTATTTCCATCTGCTCAGCCCTCCACTGCAGCTTGACTTCCATAAACTCCTCTCTTCGTCACTTGTGAAGCTTTAAAAGAAAGCTGGAAAATCATGCTGTGACATGTCTCCCGACATCTTGTTTGTGGTTTAGAAGATCCTCTGAAAATTTTCAGGACAAGGTGCAGTTTCTGGAGAGATCTGAACTGATCTCCTACCACTCTCAAAGAGGTGTCCCCAAAACTACTCTTCAGGTGCTGATGCTGATCTTGCCACTGATTCTAACTCTTATTAAACAAAAGCCATTGCTGACTGCAAAGCTGTTACTCTAGACTTAAACCACGGTGCTTCAGTTCTCTGGGAAGTTCAATATGTATCAGGCACTCACATGAAGGATACTATGGCGATATAATAGACAACATTAACTGTGCTAGAAATAATTTACAAGAAATCAACTTTGTTGTTCACTCATAATTGCTCTAAAACTTAGGTATTTATAATAAAACAGACTATATTCACAGACCCAGGGTTCTTGTCACTCCAGAATGAGAATTCATTACACTTCAATTGAAAGGGAGATATTAATTACTGAGAGAGAATTACACTGGAAATGGGAGGCCCATTAATTAGTGACACACCATCCCTTGAAGATGCTGGAGTTGTGGATCCATTTTTTTCTTCTCTGTGAAAGGATCTGTAATCACAGTCTACAGGACCCCTAGGAAGTTTGGGGAAAAAAAAGCACATTGTAAGACACTTTCTAAGGAACGAACACCACAAAAATTCTGCCCATGTTCCATTGGAAAGGCTAACAAATGAGTCAAGAATTTTTTCTAGAGAAAAATTTATTAAGCAGGGTTTCATTTATCTTAGGTCACTGAAAGCAATCATGTGGTTTACTTCACACTGGATTAGAAGTGGTAGAAGGTGCTTTTGTTTTGGTTTCAGAAGACTTTTTTAGATTGTGTATGTGCCAGTCATCAAAAATCTGGTTAAATATTTGAAATTTTGAAAATTCTTCTGAAAAATATTTGTCAATTCTTATGTGTTTTGTTTCTTTTTCTTTTTTATTTTTCCTCTCCATTTTTCCAGTGTTTGGTCTTGGTGTCTGAATTAGGTTGTTTCAAAGTATAATAATAATAAAAAATATTTTTAAAGTGATAGGGCATTTTGAAAAGTTCTTGAAAAGTTTTTTAACCTCAACCTTTTTCATGTCAAGAAATTCATCAAACCTGACTCTTCCCCTTGTTTCAACTCCAATTTTGGCAACCTGGCAATTGCTAGTGAAAAAAAATTCCTTTTAACATTATAATTTTTGTGAAAAAATATTTTTTTTTTTCAGAGACAATACTGCTGACAGCACAGGCTGGAAAGATTGTTTCTTGTAGTGTCCAAGGAAATAGGTTGAGAACAGTGTGAGCTGTGCTTCTTGGGAAAAATGAAGTCAATTAGGGAGAGGGTACAAAGCAATAGGCATTAGTCTAATAGGACAACAGACATCCTTCAACATCTTAAGCTGCTGCTGTGCACAACACCTAAATCACCTGAATGAGAGAAATTACAGTGACAAAAAAGGAGTACTTGAGCCAAAGCAGAAAATTAAGTAAAACAATAGAGGGCTCACGGGAAAGACAAGAGTACAACGATCGTTAGAACAAAATAACTGACCAAAAGTCAGGACATCTGCAAACTCCATCCTGTTATTGCCCTACTTGCACTGTGATGACAAAGAGTTGGTTTGACTCAGCTGGGTCTTCTCACCCATTTCTTGCTTTGCATTGCTGGCGGTACTTGTGGCAGAAGGCTGCAGCAGCGTAAGTCCAGGCTTTGCAGTGCTTTTGACACAAAGCGTAAGGTGGTTTCTTTCCAGCTTCTCAGAAAGATAAATGGTGTCCTCTGTAAAAAAGATTTCAATGATGTGAGCCTAAATCACATGCCCCAGCCTCTGCCAGCAAGGGTGTTGTTAGTTTAAGAGCAGAGGCAGCAAGAGCATGAGTTTAGGCTTATCTGTATACATGGTGGCCACCTCTCTCCCTTGGAGAAGCAACTCCAGCAGATGGGTGAGGTGAGCAGCGGGGCATGCTGATGCCTTACGCTGGCATTTAAACATCTTACAGCTCCCACCAATCTACCCTATCCATCCCATGAACACAGAAGTCACCGTGACTGGATAACAGTGAATGGGATATTTATCCAAATTTCAGTTTCCTCACTGGACTGCAATGTGGAAGGACTGAGGCCAAGCATACAGTGCACTCAGCATGCTTCCTATTCACCAGGACTGACCCTGCACAGATAGGGGAAATAGCAAAGATCATCAAATAAATGGAGTAAATTTATTTTTTCTCAGACCTGTGAGTATAACATTAAAGAAAATAAACTATTTAGAATCTAAACGTAATGTTGTTTTTTTGATTATTGTTTTGATCTTGTTTGGTTTTCAGATAACATTACCGTAATGTATCTGCATCTCTCTGCAATGCTGTAGGTCACGTCTTTTATGGATGTGCCTAGCATTACAGTTGCTTTCAACAGGAGTTAAGAGAAGAAGATATTCTTCCTAACTAGTATTTCGGATTAGTGCTGTGGTCAAGAATGGACCAAGCTCATACCGATGACACATGATGAGAGAGCACCTGGTCTGCGTGGTAGCACAGCAACACTGAACACTGAGGTTTATTCGCCTGCTACCATACTATTTGTAATGCCAAGCTTCCCCTTTGTTCAACAATTGAACTGTGCATCCATCTGGGAGACTGGAAAGATGGACTTCATTGTGAATGTAGGATCAGCGTTACGCAAGGAACCAGGTTCTGGGGATGAGCTGCAGCTGATGGGGAAATCTGCAGAGCCAACAAGATGTTGTGTTATTTCATCTGCACAGGTGGCAGCTTTTGAAGCAAAGAGTGTGGTAAAAAAGAAGTGACACTGAACCTGGGAGGATTATGTCTCTAAGTGACTTCGAGATAATTTTTCTAGCTTTTCAGTCTTGGATGGATCACAGCTTCTACTAGCTGCTGATTCAGAAGAGAAGATGGCTGATCTTTTTCCCCAGCAAAGTAAATAAATAGAGCTTTAGAAAAGCCAAAAAAAAAAAAAAAAGCTCCCTTCTGCTTTCCAGCACTTCTGTGAGGCTCCTGGGGTTATGAGCATGTTAATTCAAATGACTGAGAAAACATGATCCAGTTCACTGATAGGTTTTAAAAATAGATTTTTTTAATGCAATGGAAACAAAGGCTGACATGAAATGTTCAAAATAGAAGAGAACAGCTTCTTCTTAAATCAGTATAAATTGTCTGTGTGTCATGGCAGTGAACGTGTTTCTTTTTTTTTTTTTTTTTCTTTCAGGAACTACGTAACCACAGAGTTCCTGTTTACTGTATTTCTTAAGGATAAAGTTTTCTGCGGTAAGAGACACCTAAGACCATTAGGCACGCACACTACAGATCTAAAGAAAGTCTATTTACCAGAGCTTCCAGGAAAAATATTGACAGGGCAGTAAAAATACTTTCCTTGATTACTCAGGCTCATATTTTAAACCTAAAATTACAGGAACTTTTCTCTTTTACCAATTTATTTTTAGCATCTTTATTTTTTTCTTTTTCTTTTTCTTCTTTTTTTTTTTTTTTTTTTTTTTTTTTTTTTTTTTTGCTTACCTTTTAAAGCATGGCAAATTTCCACTGATTTTGCAAACCAGGGTCAAATTTGGTAAATGCTTCTAAGAGAACTTACCCCTTTTTTCAATATTTTTACTAAGTCAGTAGGAAATGATCAATAGAAGGTAAATTTACCTTTCTTCAGGAACTGACAGATGAAGCTATGGTGTATTTCAAAGAATATGGCCTCTCCTTCAGTCTATTTTTTAATAACACATGGATAGTGATATCTATGTAATGAAACGAAGCTGTCTACATATTTATGTAGTGCATATTACTGCAAAATCTGAACACCAAGCAAACACTGATGAATTATCCTGGAAACTCTTTGGGAAGAAAAATATTTCTTTTTTAAGATATCAAGGTACACAGATAAGTTAAAATGAATGTCAGGCTATTTGCATTTTAAAGACACAGGATCCTTTAGTCTTAGGTAGGAGGGGAACTCCAAACTTCTGGAAGTGCTTTTCACTGCAGAAGTAGGCAAACGCATTGAGTTGTCGTCTGACACACATGCACAGACACAAAGGTTGGTATCTCAGGTGTGGTTCTGCTCAGCCCAAACACCGCAGAGTTTGAATGCCCTGTCCCATGAGAGGGAAAATGGGGCTGACTTCTTCAGGCAGCTGGATGGTTTCTGAACCTTTAGATTTTCTTTGCTGACAAGTCATTTCCCTGCGCTCTTACTGATACAACGGAAAACTTTATGGAAATCTGAAGCTATACAATCATCTAAAAAAGATGACAACATCTCCTGGCTTGTGGCAGGTATCAAAAAAGCTATATACATCGTAGGGTAAACTGGAGCAATTTTGAAGTCCACCAGGGGAAAAACTATCCCTTTCAAAATGAGTAGGGCTTGTACCAGTCTTGACTCTTTCTCCTCAGCACTATCTGCAGGTCTTCTATCTGGAGTTGGACCTCTGATTTGCATCAGTCGCTTTGTGTTCCCAGGAAAATGGCTTACATACTGCTTTGATCAGATAAAGTTTTGGCATCTTGTTCAGAATGGGAACTTTCAAGCTTTTCAAGTATGAAGTCCTTAATTCAACCTCCACATGGAAAGATAAAACAGGAAAGAAACTGCCATTCATTTCAGATGCTTGTCCTATTTCTAGACACAGAGGTTTGCAGTGTTGCTCCTTCTTGAACTCTCTTTAAATCTTCCCAGTGGATATTTATCTTCAAATAATTTCCTTCTCAATATTTCAGAAATGTCACAGATTAGATAATTGTGGTGTGATCTTACAAGGGAAAGAACATATCTGGGCATAACCTTAAAAAAATAATTGATGAGCAGGGAAATAAAAAGGAGAAAATTTTACCACATAACCAAAGTTCAAAGACAAATCACAGGAAAACTGTATCTACAGAAGGGATTAGCTTGTTTTGGAAGGACAGAGAAAAAAATAAAGGGTTTTTTTGTGCGTTAGTTCAAGGATGTCTATATTTGCTATGATCATCCAGGAGCTGCTATTGTAGAGGTAACTCATGATGCCTTTTAACTCTCCTGCTCACTTTCTACAAAATGCAGTTGAGCCTTTCTGTCTTTTACTAGAGCTACTTGTTCTAGCATATATATATATATAAAAAAATAAATGTACACACACATCTGCGCTATACTGTGATGCATGCAGTAAGCTGTTTGGACTGCTAGAAGAGGTGCAACTTTTGTGCGGTTGCCTGTGACTGTGAGGACTGGACTGGACAAACCGAGCTGTAAGAAATTAATTTTCTGTATGCCTGTAAGTGTAAACAGATTTAAGAAGAACAACAGATATATCATAAAACTACTGAAAGCTACTACGTCCTGGTGAAGTGGTAACTGAAAACTTTTGGACAAATGCACTAAAGACATTTTGCCTCAAAAATAGAAGAGAGCTACTATAGAAGTAGCTATTTTACATATAATACTGACTGGTAGGGAAGAATAGACCAAGTTCTTAGAAGAGAAATGTGATTTGAATGAAAGTGATTATTAAATGTTTGAGATAAGGGGGAAGTCTAGTAAGAATCTATTAGGGAGGGCTTTTTGGTGATCTGAAAGTCTCAAAAGCAGAAGTCAGGTACATAATTTTCACTCAGATTAAAGGGTCATCTATAATATTGGAACAAAACAGAGAAGATGAAATAGAAAAGGTTTTTCAGACAGAAACGTAAAAGTCAACAGAAAATATGCAAAAAGACAAAAGACAGAAATATAATTCAGTCACAAAATGAGAAAAGAGGGCCAGAAATGAGTAAAGCTGAGAGGACTAAACTAGACCACCCTTTCCTGTCTGCAGTCTTCCCTCAGAAGGGTAAATTTAGACACATGAAACAATTCATTTTAAGAAGGAGGGTTGCACAGGTGATTGAAAGATGTCCCACTTAATTCTGAAGGCATTTCACTCCACAAGCACTCACGATCCTTCTGTGAGATCATGATAATGTTATTACTAGTTTTCAGGTAGGAGGGAATTCAATTATCTCTTCCCAGATAGGCTTTTTTTTTTTTTTTTTTTTTTTTTTGGGGGGGGAAATAGAGGCAGATAGAAA
>VYXH01009037.1:167660-239904 GCA_013397275.1 Burhinus bistriatus
TTTTTGCATAGGGGAGGAAGAAATGATGACAGATAGTCACACAGTTCCTGGAGTATCTTGGAGTCAGGACAAACACAGGCATGTGGTGCCAGGAAAGTCAGTCATAGGCTGAGCTGTGGATGAATACAATTAGATACAAGGCTTCATCTCAGAAAAATGTTAACAGAAGGTGGCTATAATGGAAAACAAATGGTATCCCTGAAAGAAAAATAACTCTTCCTGAAGCCTGCTGGGAATTCTGAGTTCATACAAAGGCATGCTTCACTGATCCGGAGTTCATATGATACCTTTATATCCAGAAATTCTGGGTCTTTCTTGCACATCTGGTGAAGAAGGAAGAATCAAATATTTTATTTTTCCTGATTCAGTTGAGAAAATGTCACCAAAAATAAAGAGCACAGCACCTCAGTTCTTGAAACAGGAAATTTTCCATGGTATCAATCCCATCCTGATCCTGACTGTCCAATAATTTCTCACAGAAGCTGGAAAGACTAGCCATAAGAAAATGTTTCTACGATGAGCACAGTGTGTTTCCCGTCTAAAGAGTCAATGTCTGACAGGGGAGGGATAGGCGTATGTCTTCTCCCTGAAGGTATATGAACCCAGTAGTGTTCATAGGTTTTCAGCTAACAGGCTGGATTAGGTCTGACTAAGATAATACTGCACTTTCAAGACCTCTGCTCTTGTAAAATCTTTCCAGACCAGTCTTGCCACTGGGCTGAAACACACCCTAAAGATACTCAAGCAAATAGGTTTTGGTGTCTAGTGTGGACTCTGTAATTTCACTGCTATTTAAAACCAAATAGACTTAAGTTCTTCCCAGAAGACTTTATGATGGGTATCAAAGACTGTCCAAACAAGAAGGTCAGATTTTAGCATGTTAAAGAAAAAGTGGTTTTATGCAAACCCAGTGCATTTTTTTTTCTTAGAACATCAGCTATATTCTAATCGAGGTGGTCACAGAGCATAGCCTTCCACTCCTTACAGCATTAGCCAGATTAAAGCTTTTTAGGAAGCAGTGTTGTCTTTTCTTTCTATTAGAGTATGTGTCCTTACTCTTGCTATGACTGTCAAGGAATATAATGAATATAGAGATGACAAGGTAGAGATGTTTATCTAGATTTAAGTAGGTACAGACAAAGAATAGAAGCAAAATACATATCTGCTAATCTGAAAATGCCCTTCAAATTTTCTACTGGGTGAAAATTATGATGCCTTGCAAAAGTTGGACTTTTAATTCTTCATATACTTAATATGGTCTGTAATTTTAGAAAATTCATTTGAGGTATTCTGGCCAGGCAAACTAGCTCAACAAGTGGGATCATAAGGAGGTGGGGTAACCATGTTTTCTTAGTGGCTGGAAATTCTTTTCTTTCACTCCAACCTGCAAGTACAGCAAAATACAATCCCAGCAGAACCCTTGTTACTTAAAGAAAATACATCAAAAGTGCTTTGAATACATTTTCCTTGCATGCTCTTTTTAGAGATGGCATAAAATGATTAAAGGGGAAATTCTGTCCCAGCTGAAGAATTTTCACTGATCCAAGCAGGAATAAGATTTACTTCTAAGACACTTCCCTCTGCAAGATAACAAGAAAAAACCTGAAATGGTGATGAGGGCAAAAAAGGAGATCTGGAATTCCTGTTCAGAACCATAACAGTGATCATCTCCCACTTCATCTACGAGAATAAGTTATGGGATAAAATCACTTTCACTTTTCTCTATTATCAGATGCCTACTAGTTAGTATCTGCTGAAATTATACCTAATATCCTATACTCTTACTCTTTTTTGACCAGATGTCATTAAGGAATCTGAAGCATCCTATATATCACTGCTTCCCATCTTTTTTGAATCTGGAATTTCTCATCACAGTATTATGGCCAAAATGGACAATATTTCATTTTAGATAAATGATGTGTTTCAGGTACTTATCTTACTGCTTGTCAGACTAAAAATGGAAGATTTGGAAAACAATCTTTCCCAGGTTTCCCACCTGACCTGCTCCTAGTTCAGAAGAGTCAGGGGAAAGAAAGCCTTAAAATCATGGCATTTTTATGTCTAGGAAAGAGATCTGAGATCACTATATGATGTTTTAATGGCTTTTGCTGAGTCCCAATCAGTTGGAGCCAGTAGCTAAAGCACCTGGTCTATAAGCATAGACCATACATAAGAAAAGGGTCTGAAATTTGTAAAATCTCAACGTATTTTGTATAATGGAGTTCTTAAGTTGCTTTTTCTTTAAATACTGTGTGCATCACACACAGTCTAAGCACACGATGAGATGATCTGAAATGTAGGTTTTAGTGGCATCATTTTAGAATGAGTGTTTTATAAGTGGTGAAGACATGAGAGAATTATATACATCGTCCCAAATAACTGCCAATAAATCTTTTCTGTCTCTCATCATGCATTCATGTTGTGTAGCTGAATGAACATATTGAAGCAAAATTTTTAAGTCAATGCAGACTCTTTTTTCAGATCAGTTTTGAGCAGAATTTGATTTTGATTGATTTTTTGAGAATTCTAGGTTTACGTAAAATAGCCGACCGAAAGCGTTATTCACTAGCATTTTGCCATCATTGCTCCCTTGAATATACATGAACTGAAACAAAGATCTTGTGTAGGATAGCATGTGATCATGTAAATAAAGACCCAGGTGTAGTTTCAGGAGGGAGAGGAGAAGAGCACAAAAGCAGGACAAGCTAGGTTGTTAGGAGCATCTCTTACCTTTTGAACATTTGACTTTGAAATTTAGAAATCTTTTTATTTCTTTCTTCTGTATGAAATAATACTATACTTTTGTTCATATGGTTTATGGCATATGTGTGTATAAAAAAGATAAATCCTTATGTTTCAGCAGAAGTGCATGATATATGCATGTGTAAGTAACAGTAGAAGGAGTTTACCAAGAGCCCCCTTTTTATCCACTAACTCCACTGCCTCTGGTTCCTCCCTGGTTTTGCCTCCCTGTTTTGTGGGTTATCTGAAGATTTATTTTCAAAAGTGAACTCATATGGTGAATGCAAATGGAGCATTATATCTGCTTTGAAAGGTATATACTGCTCTTGATAACATTGTATATCATGATATAATGTTCTTAAATATTGCTTCACTTCAGCCTACAAAAGAGCTGAAATATAAACAAAACTAAGGAATGTAATGAAGAATAGTTCCGATGAAAACATATTTTTGTAGGCTGTTAAAGCAGTAACTCTTAGTATCATTAGGAAATTTTCTGCAGTAGTATACTGAATACCTTTTATCCTCAAAATATTTGTCTTAATAAAAAAATATCTAATTGTGTGCTGATGGTTCACCTGAGGTTCAGTTTCTAGTCCTAAGGATGATACTACAACACTAATGTATAAATATATGCATGTATGTATGTGTATTAGCAACAGGTGTACAAGGCAAAAGTCAGCTGTCATGCAAGGTCCTTAAGTTCATTACATTTTGCAAACATACCAGAGATGGACGTAAATCAAACTGCAGCTCTGAACAACTCCTTCAACAGAAGTTGAAGGTCATGGTAAAAAAACTTGGTATCAAAAAAGCTGCTTCTTGTTTCCCATTCCTTAGATCTTGTATGTAGAGTATGTTACATTTTTGCACCATGTCTTTGTACTTGTCTCCAAGTTATCTAGTATCCTGCAGTTCTATACAAATAACATAGGCCAACCTTTGTGGCATATACCTTCTGTTGCGACGGAGGGAAAACAAGCGCACTCAATATGAGTGATCAGCAAGCTTCGTTTATTAAGTGATACATACGTCTTTTATGCTTTGATATAATTAGCTCATGCATATTGCAAAATGGGAGCTCCTAATTGGCTTATTCCCTTAAGTGTCAACTCCCCCCTTAGCTCCTTCTTTGTGGTCAGCTATTCTCCTTTTCCCATGCCTGGGTGGGCACAGGCATTCTGTTGTTATCTATCACACGCTGGAGTGTCCTTGCAGGTGGCAATTACAGAAGTTGAGAACGGTGTTTCTCAAGCTCCTGCTCGGCCTGCTGGATTATGTTTATGTGACTTCTCTCCGCTAACCAATTTCCCACAACCTTCTCTATACCATCATGGTGTCTTTGGGTCCCAAAAGCCGTTACAAGACATCAGAATTCTCTATACAGCCTTGTAGTAGTAGATTTTGTGTTAGCTTCCATGTCATGGCAATGTAACCATCTAGGGACCACACTCCCAGCTGCATGAGCTATGAAAAACTGAAAAGCAACATGTTGAGGACAATACCTTGACATTTCTGGGATACTTGTTCACCATTTTGTGGCTGTTTTAAGTGTGCTTTAAGATACACTGACATGCACACAACTTAGAGTATACACCTGTGCAGAAAGAAATGCTGGGCAACTTAAATGAGAACTTCTTGACACCTAGGGAAGTTCTGAGGTCCAGAACAGTTTTGTATAAAATTGGAATCTGCCATAATAAATGATTATTTTGGAGAAATGTCATAATATTTAGCAAAAGATTCCTTTAAGACTGGCTTGCACTTAATGGGAATGTTAAGAATTTGTTGTGCTGAACTGAAATGTTCTATGTAACTTATTTTTTAACCTATACCTACCTGTTGAGTTGTACCACCACAAAAAGAACAAAGATTTTGTAGCTGATCTCCTCCTTGGATGGATTACATCTTCCACAATTCACTTCAGTCTCCAATCCTTGCAGACTATACTGTATGTCCTGGGAATTCCCCACCAATAGCATGTTATGAGAGATGTCGAAGCAGAAACCTCCCTTAGCAGGGACCAGATGGGACAGAACAATCATTATTTGTGCTGCTTTGTCTTACAGAGGCACTATGTTGCATGCCTCGCCTCCCCCTCACCCGCCCCAAACCCCACAAACAAGCAACAAAAAAAACCCCAAACCACTGAACCCAAGACTTTTCTTTTAGTATTTTGGAAAAAAATTCAGAGAAACTTCGAAACATCTACAATTTCTACAATTTATATTAGACCTTGAATTCACGTAGAATAGATTTTTCTTTGGAAGAATGACATTTTTAACATGCATGGTGTTATTACAACTATTCTTAGCACTTCTCTGACTTACTGAGTCAGTGTGTGTAGGGATGCTCCAGATACGACCTTGCAGCCTACTAGATTTTTTCAAATAAACTGCTAGCTTTTACTTCCAATTCATTCAGAAATGCTTCAGAAAAAGCAGCTCTGCTCACATGAGTGGTGTGAAAATGAAGGCTTGAGTTAGGTAATACATTATTGAATGATATTTTAATGGAAAATAAAAAAAATAGAATAATATTTTTAATACAGTTGAGTGACAAATACTTGAACACTGCTTTGAGAGCCTCAAAGGCTTATAGTTGAACAACAAAAATGATGAATAAACAAGAAACCCTAGAAAATAAATTGAAGACACTAGCCGAACTAGCAAAAGAAATCTAAAAATTATTAGGACTGTTATTCAAAGTCGTATATTAAGCTGAACATAGTTTTAACTTGCTTCAGTTTTACACAGGAAATCACAGAATCATAGAATGGTTTGGGTTGGAAGGGACCTTAAGGATCATCTAGTTCCCACCCCCCTGCCGTGGGCAGGGACACCTCCCACTAGACCACTTTACTCAAAGCCCCATCCAGCCTGGCCTTGAATGCTTCCAGGGATGGGGCCTTCACAGCTTCCCTGGGCAACCTGTTCCAGTGCCTCATCACCCTCAGAGTGAAAAATTTCTTCCTAATATCTAATCCAAATCTACCCTCTTTCAGTTTAAAACTGTTACCCCTCATCCTATCACTGCACTCCCTGATAAAGAGTCTCTCCCCATCTTTCCTGTAGGTCCCCTTAAGGTAAAATCCTTGTTAAGTCCTATGAACCAGCAATTAGAAGTGAAAAAAGTACTATGTATAAACTCACAAAGGGTTTTTCTGGTCCATTTTCTCAAGATAAACGCTTGGTTTTGGCTTATTTTATGAGAATCCAAAATCAGAAAATTTGAAGAAAGTCCTTATAAGCACTAAAGTATCTTTTTATTTTTTTCTTTCATTGACACATTGCGTGAAGTGGAGTGGAGGGGGTGGGCGGGGTGGGTGTTTTACAACTCTGTTTTTAGTTTGTCTGGGCTTTTAAAAACTGATTTCAAGACATTGTAGTTCATGGTCCTGATCCAAATCCTGCTGAGCACAGTGAGAGAATTCCCAGTGGCCTCAATGGGCTTTGAATTTGACTTTATAAAGACAAAATTTCTAAAAACCAAATGATAAAATTTGGCCTTTCCAGTCTGCAGATGTCTGCCATGTACTCCGTGCACCTTTCGCATAAAACTGAAACACTAAATGTGCAGGAGACATCTGCATGGCAGACTAAGAAAAAGACTATGCCTGGGGGAGAGAGAGAGGCATAAAAAGTTGATACCCTTTCTTTCAGCTTGGAAACTGGATCTGGCCCTTGGGTCTGCAGACTTTCTGGGTAGCTTTTCTTAATGGTGTGCAGCTCCTAAGGCTTATTGGGAGGAGAGTGCGTCCCAGACTTACAGTGGCACGTGGAGATTTGAAGGCAGAACTCCACTCCTCATGTCGAAACAACGAAACTGTATTTTTCTGAGCGGTCACTAAAAACAAGCTGTTAACAAGACAGTGGGGTGAGAAGAACTAACTGCCGCTCACTTTCATTTGCCTTATCATGGCTTAGGAGATCAGAAACCTTGTAGAAGGTGGCCTTTTAAGAAGATTCATAAAAATGCAAGCTTATCAATCCAGAAAAAGGTAATTGGACCTATGCAGGACTAGTAAGGCTCCAGCACAGAGTGCCAAACCTAGCAGAAGAAAGGAACGGGAGTCCAACACATTTGGTCTGATTGTCCTATTGGCTTTTCTTGCCAGTAAGCTTGTGTTTTAGTGAGCAACAGACTTTCCAGAGAGGGGAGAGGGGTGAAAGTGGCAGACCGAAGGGCACCAGGTAAAGGTTTATTGGAGCCATGTAGAAAAACCTTGTCACTTTTTCAGTTTGCTGAATAGGTTGAGACTCTGAAGTGCAGGGTAGGAAAAAAATCTGATTATCAGATGTAATATTCACACAAGAGTTCTGCAGTTCAGTCTGATCTTTGGGTCTATACAGGGTTTCAGTGTTTCTTAATAAATTACCTCTTCTTGTACCAATTAACCCCCTTCCGTGAGGGTTCAGTGTTTACTTGGGGCTGTGCCAGTGCTAACAGCTACAGTTTAACATTCTTTTTAATAGCTTGCAATTACTACTGAGAGCGAAGGCTACATAAAATATTAACACTTAAGCATCTTTTACACTCCTTTGAAAGTCAGATTGTGTGTATATCATAAGTAACTTTTCATTCTTACAAACCTGTTATTTGCTTAGAATTCCACTGGACCCATGAAAATGCTGCAGTTAAGTGGTTTCTGTTGATTTATTAACTTCCCTCAAAGTCTGATGGAAGTCGCTCCATACAAAATATTGAATACATTTTGTTCTTTAAAGTGTTCCACAGTAATGCTAGAAGAATAAGGATTTCCACATTTTAAAGAGGTAAAGTAACTTTGATAATAACTTTTACAGCATATTTGATATTTTCCCCTGCTGTGCTACCCGCTACTGTGTTTGCAGAATCAATGTCGTGACTGCTGATTATATACAAAGGATAAGAGAGCAGGAAGGTTACAGATCCGACTGCTGCTTTGGATCTCAACTTCTCAGCACGTTCCCACCTTGAGAATAAAATCAATGGAAGCTGGGGACGTAGGTATCCCACCCATGCCCAGATTTGTACTTCTGCTGTGCATGGGTTGTCCCTATAGACAAACAATGGTTTGCCTGGGTCTCTGGCTGAAGAGCCGATCTGTGCAAGTATCCCATCCTCACTTGTCTCTCCCATTGGCCTCATCAGCTGTTCTACATTTTAAGGGAAAACAGACTGAGTTTATCATTTCAGGTTCAGTGGGACATTAAGACAAGTGATAGACAAATTTTGAAAGTCTTGGAATTGATTCTGGATAAGCCCTCAAATATTTGTTGCTTACATAAATCATTAAAACATCTGGGATCTACAAAATCGTCAATAAATCTCAAGCAATATGGATTTCTCATGATTTTCTTTCCATGTCCAGCTTCTGTTAGGTCCAGCAACATTTGAAATGAATCTCTCTCACAGTATTTTGGCACATCTACTTTCATCCCTGGCTGGAATTTAGAAATGTAGAATACTGGAATTTGAAAAAATAAGGACATAACTACATGCTTCTGAACCTCGAAAGACTTTCACTAGTGATTTCTTTTCTAGACTTCTTCTAAATGGTAGTGTCTTCAGTTTTCTGGAAGAGGTTAACAAGGACACTCCATACTGTTTTCTTTTTTCTCTTTTTTTTTTTTTTTTTTGTGTGATTTGCTATTCCTGCCCCCGCGCCCCAAGCACATTGTCTTTCTCTATTCTGTTATTCTGCATCCTTCTAGTAATTTAAATTCACCCAGAACAGTCTCTTTGTTTTTTTTTCATAGGCAGCCCTTAAATTAAAAGATGTGAATAATTTAAATGAAGAAGCCATGTGAAAGCAAAGGGCAGCATGGCATGGGTGAATTAAAATCTCTGAATATTCTGATTTTGGGTGAGTCTGAAATATCTTTTAGCTTAATGGGGAAGAAGCGTTACTTCATGAAGCTTGCAGATAGTCCTGGCACTAAAGGGACAAACTGAAATACAACAGCAGTAGGATCTGGCGATTCAAGCACTGTAGTGAAGATACAAGAATTGGGTCTTTCACTCAGCAGTTTCAGGAATGTTTTCAGCTAAATCACTGGTTTCAGCTTTTAAGAATGAGGTGCTCAGAGTCTGAGAAACAAACATTGAAATACAAAAGCATTATTTTCACGGAATCATGGAATCACAGAATTTTCAGAGTTGGAAGGGACCTCTAGAGATCATCTAGTTCAACTCCCCTGCTGACACAGGAATGCCTAGAGCACATTACTCAGGACTGCATCCAGGTGGGTCTTGAAAATCTCCAGAGAAGGGGACTCCACAACCTCCCTGGGCAGCCTCTTCCAGTGCTCTGTCAGCCTCACCGTAAAGAAGTTTTTTCTTATGTTTGAATGGAACTTCCTATGTTCCAACTTGTGCCTGTTGCCCCTCATCCTGTCACTGGGAACCACTGAAAAGAGTCTGGCTCCATCCTCCTTCAACCCACCCTTTAGATACTTCTAAGCAAGAATAAGGTCTCCCCTCAGCCTTCCCTTCTCCAGGCTAAAGAGTCCCAGCTCTCTCAGCCTTTCCTCATGAGGGAGGTGCTCCAATCCCCCAGTCATCTTTGTTGCCCTACGCTGGACTCTCTCCAGTAGTTCCCTGTCCCGCTTGAGCTGGGGAGCCCAGAACTGGACACAGTATTCCAGTTGTGGCCTCACCAGTGCCGAGTAGAGGGGGAGAATGACCTCCCTCGACCTACTGGCCACACTCTTCCCTATGCAGCCCAGGATTCCATTGGCCTTCCTGGCGACAAAGGCACATTGCTGGCTCATGGATAATTTACTATCTACCAGGACCCCCAGATCCTTCTTCTCAGAACTGCTTCTACAACTATTTTTAATAGAATAAAATAGATTCCTTTTTAAAGTGAATTCTTTTAAGAAAAGAACAAAATCTCTGAAGCAAGCAATTTTTTTGTCTATAGAGGTGTAGATTTCTACAACCAATAGTTTCTAAAGATCTCCAGGTATCATAAGCACAATATTGAGGTTAGAATTCTTACAAGCAGTTGAATCCATTCTTCATTTTTGAACACATATCTATCCATCTTCATGCTGCCAGCAGCATAAGCACATTTTTAGCATCAGTAATGCTATAAACATGTGATTAAACAAGGGACTAAGTCCTTTGCAGAGCTGCCTAAATAAGACTGAGTGATATATGATATATTTCTTTATAGTTAAGTTAGATATCTTGCCTCCTTTTCACCTTAGAAAAATGTTACTATTGAGGGGCTCATGGTGAACAGTGAGTGCATTATTTGAAACCACCATTATCAGAAGCTTGTTTTGGAAGGAAGTGGCTTTCTTCTCCTTCCCAGCAGCTGGGTCCTCGGTGCTTTTATCTCTCCAGCTATAGATTAAGATAACACTCTCGGATGTCCTGTCCTCTTTCATTCATCCTCCTGCCCCTGCCGCCAGCCTGTGTTCAGGCTTGTGAGCTGCTTGGCCTCTTCCCTGAGTCAGTTCAGCTCATATTTCAGTTTTTTTGGTTTGGTGGTTTTTTTTTGTTTTGTTTTGGGTTTTTTTGGTGGTTTTGTTTGTTTGTTTGTTTTGTTTTGTTTTGTTTTTTTTGTTTGTTTGGGTTTTTTTTTGTTTCCCCCCAGTTACTTTGCCAGTTCTTAGTGAGTTGAATCAGTTCAGGAGTTGGCCCAACAAGACAGTAGGAGCCCATGGGCTGGAGCAGGAGGTGGTGCTGGGGGACCACTATCCCTTTGAGACAACAGTGACAGATGAACTTGACTGTATCATGAAACTATACTTTGAGGTGCTTTAACGCCTACATTTTATGTGCATGACCCTGCATATAAGCTGTCTCTTCAGACCATTGCGTATGTTTGATGCGTGAAAAAGAAAGCTGCAAAACCTATGTGATGAGTGTACAGTGACCTAAACCTGCCCAATAGGAGAACCAAACCATACTGGTTTTGAAATACGATCTTTCTCCCAGGTTTAAGCCCCTCAAGGGATGTGCCTTTATTTACTTGTGATCAAGGCTGAAAAAACTCTTTCCTGAGTACAGCCATTCTTTCAAAGCACTCAGCAGGCTCGGCTTTCTTTTTTTTGGTGGTACCACCGTCATCCATACAGTCATGAGGCCTGAGAGCAAGAGGCCCACGCTCTGTGCTGTCTCTCTATGAATGTCCATCAGGCTGTTCTGCATGGGTACAGCTCCCTGTGGTGCCGTCTGCACAGAAATGCAGGTTCCAGAAAGAGAGAATCAAGATTAAAACCAAAAACCAATGTCAGAGAAAAGTAGGTCTGGATTTGGTACAACTGCAGATAAAATTATTATACAATTAAGAAAAGCCTTGGCCCTGTACACATGCTTAATTTTATACACTAAACCCATTCACCAAGTAAAGCTGAACAAATGCATGTGTTGTCAGAATGAAGGTCCATCACACTAGTAGTAGATACGCATGCCGTTTCCATAAGCCACAGCAGTGAATGCATAATTTAATAAAAAAGACTTTTGTTCATGTCTATTAAAAGAAACTTATAAATCCTCCAAATGGTACATTTAGGATTTGGTCCAAAAGTTACTTAAACTGATGGAAAAGCTGTTATTGATTTTAATAGGTATTTATTATATTTGGCTATTCCTTCAGCCGTCGCTCTTTCCCTCTCTGTCATCTCAGCTGAGTTCCAGCCCCATCTCCTGTATCTTACCACTATGTGGACGGCATATGTTGTTTAAATGAGAGACTTGTTCATTAGTTTATGTTTGAACCATGCCAAGCACGTCCCAATCCTAACTGAATGCTAAGATGATGGTAATAGATGACATAATTGCAGTAATAATAAAATACTGTGTTCAGCCATGTTATATACTATTTTATTCCACAATCAATGAAGAAAAGGATCTAACATAGTCATAACAGGGAAACGTATATCTAAGCAAAAACACTGGGGTGAATGTACCCTGCCTATTTTATTGTAACCTGTTTTGCAGTTGAGAGTAACTGCGAGTGCTAAAATTATTTGTTTTGTGGTAATTCATTATTTCTTTACCCCTGGAAAGAGATGTTTGAGTAAAACACTTTTCTGAATGGTTCCTCTATTTTCATGAAATCATGCAAGCACAAACAGGGGATTGTAAAACTTTGACAAGGAAGATAAGACTTTGTCTTTTATTTTTCAGGTATTAGCCCTGCTTTTATAAACCTAAATCAAAGGTCACAAAAAAAAGCTTGTAAAACTTTTGTTACTGTTTACTGCTTTTTCCCCTGTGCTGTGGTTGAGACTTACAAATGAAGCAATTTGACTGGCATTTTTATTTTTCAGTCTCACCAAGTCAGACGACAAGAGAGTTTGGGTTTTGATTCAGCAGTCCTTTGCTTGATTTTAAGCAAGGGCATGTGTTTAAGCCCCTTTTATATGATCCTTTTTCTTAAATGTTTTTACCCAAGCAGATCTAGCTAACCTTTCCAGGAGCTATCATCAGCTTCAAATCCACACTGGTGAATAGCTTCTAGGAGGCTGTGCCTGTGCCTTGCTCTTCAGTGACCATTCCATGCTGCTCCAGAGCAGGACTCCAAAATAACCTGCGCGTTGACCAGGGAATTTCCCAGCCTATTCATACCAGCAAGAAACTCTGAGGACAGGGCTTTGTCTTAACTCAGCTTTTCTCTGAAGCTTTGATGCCGAAGGAGAATTTGCTGCGTCCTTCCCTGAAAGGAGCGCCTTCCTCTGTCCTTTCAAAGCCAAAGCAGAGTCATGCTTTGCTTTTAAAATAACAGCCAGGGGCTACGGTATTCCCGAGAATGCAGGAGACCTGGGCTCAGCTCCCACTTTTGTCTGAAGTTGCTGCAGTCGGCATCTATCACTGCCTTGGGGCTACTGGGCTTCTCCTCCTACTGGAGCGGGGAGAGGGAGCCACTCTTGTAGCCTCCTCCCTGGGGTACTCAGTGGGAAAGAGAAACCTAGGTGCCAATTCCTGCTTTGTAGCTTGTTCTGCATTTAGCAGCCAGTGGTTAAAATATCCTCAAAAAGCCCTTGGGAACCGTGGTTTCTCTCCCATCCCAGGGAGCGGCATTGCTGGTAGTTCAACGTTTGCCTCTTTGGACTGATGTCTGATGAATTAAAAAAAAATTAATGTGCTAATGAAGGTTAAATATCTCTACAGAGAAGCAGCAACTGAGCAGGGGTTTCAAGATCAGAGTTTTGGATTACCATCTAATGCCCTCTTTCACCACTTTTCTTTTGGTCCTGCTCAACTGGATTTCAGCTCCAATTAACATAAGGATGAACTAAAGATAATCATTCACATTTAGGATTGCAACTTATATGACCCAGGAATGTCATGAGAAGATAACACACAGACTTCATAATGTAAGGTAATGAATTAAAGTAGCTGAAGGGGGAAAAAAAAAAAAGAAAAGCATCAGTACTTCTCCCTCATCCTGATTTTGGCAGGTTGGGCTTACTTGGTGATGTAAGACAGATTTTCCTTTCTGAAATAAATTTGCTGAAAAATCTGTCATAACCAGCAAAACAGTTCTAACGGATAAAGGATATGATACTTCCAGAGAGCTCAGAAAAAATGGGGGAAAAAAAGAGGTGATGTTGATATTTTAATGAACATTTTTCTCTTCATTCTGAGAATAGCTGCCGTGTACCATTACATTTCTGAGAGCACAGAACAATTTCTGTCATTCGATCACTGCTTTTCTCACAGCCAGAATGAAAGAGAAATAACACATACACACACACACACACACACGCACGTGCACACACATGCAGAGCCTCTCTCTCTCTCTCTGATAGCTCCCTAGGGAGTTCCATCATACCTGAGTTTATGAGCCTTGGATCATCTATGGCCAGTGGATTTAGTAATAAACAGAGTGGAAATGTTCTTCATCAGAGTTCAAAGTAAATTTCTACCAGCCCCTGCCAGACTCTGCTTCCCCCCGGCCCCTCAGCATTTTACTGCAACGACTTCCTTTGAATGGAAAGAGTATAGAAAGGAAGGCAGCTTGCACATCTTTAAAATGTGTCTTGAAATATTGTAAGCTCTGTAAATGAAGGGCATGCGGATGGTTTTATAGCACAGCTTTTCAGGCTCTTTTGCTGTGCTGGAAGCACAGTGCCTGGGAATAACCTGGTGAGGTGTGAGCCTGAGGGATGCATAATGGAGCCGTATCTCTCTATTTAAAGCAAAGATTGTACCTTTGTGTTGTCTATTATAGTCTTTGACCATTGGAAATCTGTCTCAGTTGGGCAAAATCTGAAGACCCACGTTATCACCTAATAAAATGCTGTGCAGCCCACGGTAAATCCCACTGGACATAGCACACATACTCACAAGAAACAAGGATGGTCAGCACTGTTACCTGAATCTACTTCACCTTCTAACGATATGCAGAGTTACTAAGAGCTCCCCACCCTCCTAGATGTGGACAGGCATAAATGTCACCATTCATTTTCAAATCTTGGAAATTAATTATGGACTTTATTTTTGTGGACTGTGTGGTGAAATCATAGCACTTGGAGGAAGAAATGCTTTAAAACATTAGTTGGTCCCAGAGGACCAGCTTGATTATTTTTATCCAAGGTATAAAAATACCAGACATGTATTTTTATCTCCCTTTGAAGGAATCTGTGGACCGGAGGGTAGGTTATAATACTTTCAAAGAATCTTGAGAAGTGAGAATTATAGGCACTTCAGAGAATTACCTATAACCTTCTAATAAAGTCTCCTGAGGTTTGTCTGAAGATGGTGGTAGCTCAGAGAAGGCCATAAAAATGCCTGGGGGACATCATAGTAACTCTTTTTCCCCTTGCGACAACTGAGGGGATAGTGGGGAGCACGGCAGAAACAGAACACATTATGCAATGCCCCCCATCAGACTGCAGATGTGTGAACTAGTTTAAAACTTTTATTGAGGCTTTTATTAGACTGTGATACAGTCCCAGCCCCTTTGCAGTTGCCAATGTAGCCAGTTGCTCGCAAGTTATAACAAATTAAAAATACCTAATGCTCAAGCTATTCTACACTTAGGGGTGAGGAGTCCCAAACAGATAATATTTTGGGTGGTTATGCAGCCAGGTTCCTCCTGTGCCTTGTGATCCTCCTTGTGAGAGCCATAGCGTTACCCATGGCTGCTTCATGGCTTTGGAACAGCAACAGAGGTTCAACCTAAGGAGCAATCTTCTTAAATCCTTGCCGATGCTGTAATTGGTCTTTCAAACATTGATAATCTAACGGTTAGGTAACTGGGGGGAGTGGGGCATTAATGCCAGTTACCTAGTCAAGTTAATGTAATTGACAGCTTTGGTACACAAAGATTTGTCTCAAGCTAAAATGCATGAAAAGTTATAACTGTGTTACCAAAAGTTGTCTCGTTTATGTATCTTGTTCCTGCCTAAGTGAAGCAGTCCTAACATGGGTTGAAGTGTCTCCATGAGTGGCTTTGGTCTCAGTGACCTCATTGTCAGCCAGAGAGCTGAGCTGCAGCAGTGGGTGTTTGATGGGGAGGGGATGTATGGAGGAGATCTCCAAAGTGGCAGTGAGACAGTGAGAAGGGGCCAGTGGTTCACTGCCTCTCATAACACGGGAACTAAAGGAACCCCCAAAACTGGTCGGATGGTGGGTTCTAAAATAAGTAAAAAACTACAATTATTTGTTCAGCCTGCATGCGGTTATTGAACAGGGAAACTCTTGGTAATAGAATGCTGTAGCTACCAAAATATTACATAAATTCAGAAATCATTAGACAAATTATTGAAAGAGTCATTGAGGACAATGAAAAACACCAGCACACAGCCTCAGGCTCAAAAATTCATAAACCCCAGGCTGAAGGAAGCTAGCAGGATATACTGGAAAAGCACCATCATATCTTCTCTATGTAATCACAAGCTTCTGCAAGAAACAGGAGAGCAGAGTAGACGGACTGCTGGGCTGATCCATTATTACATTATTGTCTTCTAGGTATTAACAACCAAGCTGAGCACAATCCAGTCTGAAAGTCCTTGGATGGCTATGAGCTCATGCACAACTATTACAGCACTGTTGAAAAAAAGAATTCCAGAAAATGTCCTGGAGTCTCCAGATGTCCTTAAAATTGGATAATATATAGCTCAGTTCAGACAGATGAATATGTCTGATTTCAATGTGGAAACTCTAAAATAGCCACAGGAGGACAGCTAGAGAGCACCACAGCAGTTGGGAAAAGATGGTGAGGAGAAGAGAGAGGGTCACAACACTTGCAGGGACCTTCAGCAGGAGATGGATTCTTCGCTCTCTTTGGGCCCTTTCCCATGCCCAAGGAGAACTAATTGCTCCAAGTATCCATTCCTTTTGAACCCTATTGTTGGCCATAGCAGCAGGAAAAGAATGTGTCCCCTGGGCCCATTTTTGCATTTACTTTAAGCTTTTCATTGTAAAAGCAATGCAAACTGGCTTTAGTATAAGTGAGAATTAAGTGTTGCACATATCGTTATGAAATCACAGGGGACCAGAGTGAAATTTGATATATTACTACACACATTTGTTAAATCAGCTCCCTTTAGAACCTGATTATCTTTTTAAACAAATTTTGTAAATGAGTTGTAATATTTTATATCCACTCAAAGTTGTTCAGCCCAAAGCACTTAACAAGCTTAAAGACCTGGAGCGGGAACCAGCTTTTGTTCTGTGTGCGGACGGCACCTGGCACAACGGGAGTCAGTCCCTGAGTCAGGTTCCCATGTGTTGCTACAATAGCAATACCACTAAAAATAAGAATAGTAGAATGGAAACACTGACATTTCTGGGTCAGAAAGTATTAGACAAAGAATGAATGAGTCAAACATTAATTTTAAAATAAGAAGTTACAGAAAGTAATGAGAATCCGAGCTAAGGAGAAGCTGTAAATTTTGAGATACGATCTAAAAGAACCACCCTGTTAACATATGGATCAAAGCCTGTTTGTCATTAAGCCTATTCTGTCAAGAATAAGAAGTATTTCTAAATAACGTGAATAAGTCAAGTGTGAGGATTTGACTAGTAAGTCAAGATACAGTTACACGTATCTATTTACACTATATTGCTAGGCATTTATAGACAGTGTATAGGACTTGAAGGATTTCTGACCCCATTTAAAAAAACTCAATAATAACTATGCTATAGTATATAGTATTTACTTGTACTGTTTGGAAAGTAAGGGTGGTTTCTCATTGGTATTCTGATTAAATGTTCTAATCAATATCCTGACCAAACTCCCAAATAATTACTCTGACCTTCTTAATAGAAAGTCAGAATCTGTATGCTTCTGTTAGCAAGCCTAGCGAGCAGAGTATATAAATGGGGTGGCTTCCATGCAAATTCAACCATTTGTAAGTGGAGGACACCTGCAGTTCGGATCATACTAAGTAGTGGCGTATGGTCCTTTCTCTGAGTATATTCTAGTCTAGTGCCTGGACAAGTAAGCCAAAGAACATAATAAACATGGGCACAGTTTGGTGAGGTAAGAGGCCACTGGATGTCATTATTTCTCCTTCTATGAAGCTGAAGCAAGTCTCCTCTAGAGGTGGAAAATATGGCTATTACAGAAGGTAGTTGAGTTTGATTTTGAATGTTCTTGGTAGTTTGGAATGCTTCTTTTTAATTTAAAATAGCTTTCCAAAGTCAGACTTCATGAGTCAGTGGAAACATACACATCCCTTTGCAAATGCAAGCAAAATCTTTGAATGGCCTAGTTTTGGTACAAATTGGTCAGTCTTCAAATGGCTCAACTAATTGGACGAGTCTCTCAACCCTCCAGGCTGCTCAGACACTCACATTGTGCTCTCTGAGCCTTCCCTCCCCAGTGACTTCAGAGCATCCAGTTTTGTGGTAATATAAAAGTATACTAGAAACTAAGCACAAACTTAGTCATAAATGTCTCTGAGCATTTGAAATCTTGTCATTAAGATTATGGAGTCCATTCCTGGAGCCACCCGAAGTCCTGTTTATTTGAATGCAATAGTGGGCACATAAGCCAGATGGAAAGTACCAAAGTATCACACCTAGTTACTGCACAGCCATTCCCTCAAAAAGAACACTGGTAAGCACTACTGGTGGCTATGTTAAAAGTCAAGATTAAATTTTATGTCTTATTTTTCTGGTCTGAGATATCAGTAAATGACCAGGAGCTCAGATATTTCTCCTCTGTTAGTGGGTCTCAGCACTTGACTACTAATTACCAGAAAATGGCTCCCTTGCTTCCATTATGAGTAGTAATAATCTCATCAGTCCCTGAGACTAAGCAGCAATAAAGAATTATTTTCTACATGTTCCTCATTTTTATTTTCAGAGCTGAAGCAGTGAGCTAGATTATATTATGTTGTGTAGCAGGGATACTATGGCTTTTTACTTTCCAGATCCTTTTACGTTGTCTACTATATCATTGTACATATGAGGTATATCTGCATCACGACCACCGAATATCTGTGATCGATGGCACCGCTTGACAATATGACTTAGCACAGGCATAGCTGAAGGACTTCTTCGGTCCACAGAATTTCCATGTTTTGAAAGATAACAAGGAAGAACCCAGCTTAATATCCAGACCTGCCTGAGTTGAAATGGTTGGCAATGACAAGAAACACTTACTTATTTGTAAATGAGGCGTACTGTGTGGAGAAGTAACCTAACGATGTCTTTTACATAAATATTTTATAAAGGTGAACTGCTCTTAAACTCTGTCCTGTTGCTGATAGGACTTTTCACTTTTTCATTCTAAAAACAGAAAGCCCAGAAGAACCTCCGAGCTTGTCTGCATTGCCTGCCTTCAACAATTTGCTATATTTATGCATAATGCTTTGTCCTGTGAACAAAGTCATAAATCTTTGACATCTGCAGAAAGACAAAACGTTCTGAAGGTAGAGAGTCATGGGTTTATTCTGATTTTGTAACAAAACATGAGGTACACAAGTGAGATCTGAAATTAATTCTCATCATGGTGGTCCATGTGAAGGCATTAAGGGACCATACCTACTGAACTGGAAAACTGGGAGAACTAAGACAGAATTAGTCATTATGGACGTCATGCAAGCAAAAAGAAAAAGCGTAAAAAAACTCTCTTCAGAATTCAAGTCAATATCTAGGAGCACTCAAATTGAGAGCATGATTTTAAGAGCAAATGGTACATTTGACTGTTTTCATCTGTGTATGTTAACAAGCTGATCGTGAACGTTTTAGGAATTTCTAAAATGGCTTTATTGTCTATCATTATTGCTAGATAACATATCTAGAAATGTCAGAACTATTTACCTTGTTTCCAAAGACACCGCCAAAACATTAAGTTTGGAATTAGTAGGTGCTTTCACTGCAAATGGAAAAACATTTTTTAATGTATTATTTTTCCTTGAAATTTTTCACAAGAAATAAAACCCGCTCCCAACCAGGTCCACATGTGACTTATTTGAGTTAAACTGTGTGGAATTAAATCTTAACAAGGGACCAATCTGAAATGTATAGAAATCTCTGGGACCCTTTCTATTAATTTGAGTGGTCTTTTGATCAGGCCTTACATGAAGAAACACATTTATGAGCCCCAAAGATGGAACTCATTAAAATACATTTCCTTTATTTTACATGTGTAATTTAAATGATTTTATATTTTATAATTCCCTATTAAAATATTTTATTGTAAGTTACATACATATAGGGAAGTTCTAGTAATACAGGAACCAGAAGAAAAATATTTTCTGGTATAAATAAATATTGTTGTAGTAGCTTTTAAAAAACCTGCATTATTTGCAATAACAAAAGATAAAGGCATATGTTGGCTCTTACACTCTTTTTAACAGCACAAATGTGATCATCGCCTTTTACGTACATGTCATAAACATGATTTAGTAAAGATGTGGCTCAGCAAGATCCACTGGGGAAAGCAGGTTAAAGGTATCTGAAGTGTTTTTGCTTGAATAAACCAAAACCTCCCAATATTCCAGCCTTAGCTCATGTCATCGCTAATGTTTCCAAAACTCTTGTGCAAAAGATGTGTGCCATTATGCAAGAGGAAAGATGCTCAGCATTCAGCATTATGGGTAATATTTTTGTGGAACACAGAAAAAGAGGTTTTCTGCCATGGTCTAATAGCTTGAGACAACTAGTTGTACAGTACCTAAAGGGCAATACATGGCCTTCATACATGGCAAGGATGGAGATCTTCAGTGTAAAATGACAATAGGGGCTATTGCACTCTGAGTGCTGACAAACTGATGTGAAGTCATGGAAAGGGAATGACATAAAACTGGATTTTTTTATTGTGTTTTGTCCCTCCCTCTTCCTTAGAGCTGCCATGGCTTTTTGGGAAGGGGACCTGTGTTATTGTTTGATTTCTGTTTTCTGCTAAGGGCACTGGCAGAAGCCAAGGCTTTCCTGTTATAAGAGAGAAGAGTTTGCCAAACTTCTTATTTTTTCTACCAATTTCAGTGTAAGAGAGTTGAATGATAGTACAGAATGCGATTTTACAGCTGTTTATTGATAGACTGTCTTTTGCAAGCAATGGTTATTGACAATGTCCTGAAAAACGACTCCACAACGCATGAATGATACTAAATTTGCTGATATCATTGTAACTTTTGCTTCATAGAAAGAAAAATTCCTGGCAAACCTTTTGAATTTGCATGCCAGAAAACTCTTAGTCACAAAGTTAGGGGGCCAATGTAAAAAAGAAAAAAGAAATAGCTTCTTAGTGTCAGAAATGCAAGACAATAGCAGGACTAGCATTAAATGAAAATCAAAAAGAGAAACTGACTACAACTGAACAACCCAAACCCAGAAGATAGAGAACATTTTTTTCACTGATAGTCTGTTTAATGTCCATGGTAAAGCTTTCTTGGCCAAACCAGAATTTTGGCCCCCTCAGACAATGATCATTGGGAATGATTCATACAAGCTACACACAAATAGGCATTAAGCACATATATTAATCTTTGGGGAACAGTATTAAGTTCACTATTTCACTCAACCTTTGTAGTTAGCAAAGCAACAGTTACAGGGAAATTTAATGATGATTAATTTAAAAATTTTGGCCTTTATCCTCCAAATGGGTATGTTATTTTGGACCTCAGTGATCCAGTCTTCCCATTGATTTAACAGAGTTTGGAGAGGGCTCAACATTGACACATAAAGTAAACAAGACTTGTAAAGAATATTTCTTTTTGTTTGTTTGTTTTGCTTTGTTTGTTTTGTTTCTTATATTAAGGTAAAGAATAAAACTAACAGGGTGTATATATTGCTACAAAAAAAATTTTAAAAAGATTTACTTGTTTTCGAAAGTTAAGAAAGAGGAAGGGAGAGTTTAGAGGCTTATTTGATTGTTCACAGTGGAAATGCTTATGTGATCTACATGAAAACTATTCTTAATTTTAAGTAAGTTGAACTGTAACTAAAAAAAACAAGCAGATTTAAAGAAGCTTTAAGTGCACCCAGTGATCAGATGTCAACATTCAGCAGTTACATATTCTAAAAACCCCAAAGCAGTGGTTTGCAATATATTCCCTATTTAGCCCCTGAAAGTACGTGATTTTATCTTACCTATGTCACATTAGAGAGTGACATATTCATGTTACTTGTCATATCATTCTTTTTTGCCACTATTGTCTCAATAGATTTTTGTGTGTACCACCCTCTACATCAGAAACATTTACAGATATATACAGAGAAAATATTAGAAACAAACAAACAAACAAACAAATCCTATATCAAAAGGATAAGTAAAACGAAGTCGCTGTTCCACTTCAAAGTGAGAATATTTAAAATATCTAAGATCTCTGAAAGAAACTCTCAAAGTATTCTAATGTGCCTAATATAAGTCAAAAAAGAAAAAAAATCCTTTGAGTCTTTAAAATAATATTAGTTCTGTAAGTCAGTTTTTCTTTAACATCAACTTTTTTGACTGTTTAATTGAAACTTCAACAGACAGTAGCTTATTTTTCCACAGACTTAAGCACCTGAGATTTTTGGCTAATGGATATAAGACCAGTAGAATTTCCTATAAAATGTAACATTATATGAGAATTTACACCATGTTTATAGAATATATTTCAACATTTGTTTTTTCAAAAGCAAACTTCTTGCTATTTGCAAGAACATCAGCTGCATTCCAATGCAAAAGTGAAAGTGATCACCTGATTAATATAAATGAACAGAGACGTTTTCTCTGGAGTCACCACTTGCTTCCCAAGTATCTCTGTTTCCCACTTAAAGATCAATAAAGACCAAGCACAAAACTCGGTGGAATCCTTTCTGTTGCCTTTAATGAGCTATGGATTAGACCTTAAACTGAAGACAGAGACGAACAAAGAGACTTTTTTAATAAGAAACTTCTGGACCAGAAAATATTCCACAAATTACTAACACATTTACTCTTGTTACTTTTCATTATGCATAATTTTAGCAATATGATCCACCAGTGGCTATGGATTCACAAATAGTAGCTAGCTAAAGGCTAGACTACAATAGAGTACACCCATCTTAATGAAAAAGATAGTATTTCAGAGCCAAGAACAGCAGAAGTAATGATACATCAATATCGTTACTGATGTATTATGTATCATTACTGATGATCATATACATCAGTACTGGATTCATCCTTGGGAAAGAAATAGGCCCAGATATTCAAAATAATATATTTCCTATAAATAATCTATTTATTTTAATTACCACCAACAAAACACTCATTTCAGATAAGATCCTCCGCAAATTTAATTACTCTCTGTCAAGTAGACTTCTAGCACAAGTTTTCACTCAGAAAGTGAGAAATGAGATATAAAGCTCTATAACGCAAGAGAGCATATCAATATACATCACCCTTTCTGCAAGTCATATGTAAAAGTATTCTGAAGAGAAGACACTTCGGTGTTTATAAAACAGCACCCATCAATTGGCTCTCCTACACAAAAACTTCTGAATAAGAACAAAATATGAGATTTCTGACAGCAGCAGTTATGTTTATTTCCCTCCTTGTACTTTACTCAGAGCTTCTTAATAAACCCCTTTATCTGTTACTTGCAAACAGGTCAACAATTTCTAAAGTTTCACCAAAATAGACACCCACACCTTAATTTGAGTTTCAGATTTCACAGAAGTCAAATGGAGATTTAACATTAAATTCAATGAGGTAAATTTAAGCCACTGCTTTGGACTGATACGTGTCTACCGTTGTTCACTGCAGCCTCAATTTGCAAATTGGCATAAATCATTTCTGGGAAAAAAGCATCAGAGAAGTATCACCCAAACGAATGTTTCTGGTCTTCTTTTTTCAATCTGGTCCTATAAGATGGGAAGCACCAAATTTGGCATGCTAGAAATCAACTCATCTCCCACTGAAATTCAAGGATTTAGAAGGTAGCAGCAGCTGCTCATATCCTGCCAAAACGTTCCCATACACTCATCTGCATGCTTTTTTCAGTTGCCCTGGGTCAAATCTAAGAAAGATTGAACTGATGTCCATCTGATTACTTTCTCATGATTGCTCTGGACACATTTGGTGAGCATTGCCTGGCTACTAATGGATAGGTTTCCATATATAAAAACAGTTTCCATTAATAAAAAACAGTTGCCCTTAACTGAGAGGTAGTGGACTTAAATGTAATCTCCCTTTCTTTTCTTCATTCGTGATGATTCCTTCAGATCTCTTCTCTTACATGCAAGCATCTTAGAGCCCTCTTCTAAGTACCTGAGATCTGAGTTCAGGCTTACAGGCAGTGAATGCGCATAGGGAAATGTCTGGTTTTTCATCCGTACCTCAGAAGCTGCTGTTCTGCATCAAATTTTCTAAATGTATATTTTTTCTCCTAATATATCTTGAATTTTGGAAGTGGTTCTGATTACTGGTTGATGTTCTTAGACCTTTCTACTAGTGTCAGTACTCAGTCAAAAATGAATGAACTATCCCATTTCTAAGGAATAACTACTTCAAGAATTGTCACAAAATAAAAATATGAAATCAAACTTTCCCATTCCTGCAGGAGTCAGGAAAAAGCCACATCAAAACCAACACACCCCCAAAGTTGATTATTACAAGATTCAAATTATGTTTCACATTAAGGAAGACCATACCACAAGGTTAGTTGTCGCAGCTGACCCTTGCTGAATCCACCCCTAACCCGCTGACCCTTGTTCTAGTCATATTGCAGTTTCCCAGAAGGGCTAAATCCCTGGGTACCGCTAGGGATCATCATCACAGGGAAACAAAATCTCACCATATCCACTTTACACAATTCAGAAAAAGTCAGGATTTTTCACACTGATATCAAATCTACTTGCATCACTCTCATTTCTCCTCTCAAGTCATGGCCACTGTCCTGCCAGTTCTGCTTCTATCTATGTTTTAATCTCCAATTACTTCATTAAGTATCAGTTACCAAAGCTTTTCTTTTGCCAGGTGGACAATACCTAGTGTTATTTAAGATCTGAATGCACGTACTTGAACAGAATGGCTCAATATGATAATAGAGGGCCATTGATCAGAAAGGGAGATGGACTGGAAGATGTTCAAACAGCCTGGACTCCCCTATGTTAAGGGTTATGTATGGATTCTGTCTGCTCCTTCATAAATAACACACATAGATAAAAGCACTTTAGACCTCAGTTGAAGTCAAAGAGTCTGAGTCGGTCTTGAATCAGCTTTATGTCATAATTTCTCACAGTCATCTCACCGTTCTGCTGTTTTCATTTAGAATGAATATAAACTATCCAGATTTAGTGTGAGTGTCTGCTTTCAGGAGCAGTGCACTTAGGGATTCACTAAGTATGTGAAACAAATTCTCAGTACCAGTTTTTAAACAGAGGTTGAGACTAAGTAATGGAAATAGCAGAGCCCATGGGATTGATTAAAAGCGTGTTGAGTTCTCTAATATTCAAAGCATGGTAATTAGAGCCCTATATGACACAGAACTGTAAAATCCAGTCGATCAGATGCTCACGTACATGGGCTTTCCTTACAGTGGTTAGCTAACACCAGACGTTCTTTATGTGTCATGGAAAAAGCATTACTACTTCAGGAACCCAAGACATTGCATACTGTATTTGCATTCCCTTTACCGTAAATTGCTGTTTATCTGGAACACGTCATACTATACAGAAAGTCTATCCAAAGGTCCATATTTTATGTCTGAGAAGGCCATGGTGATTACACTCCTCCGTGTGTCATTTGTTTCTCTCTGAAAACCCTGCGTCTAACCGCTGCCCAAACGGAAAGTGTAGAGGTTGAGGGGAAGGGAGGACACAATTATCCCTTTCGTCCAGTCAGGACGGGAAAGCTGATACAAGAGCAATAACCAAAAGCCAGGTCTTCCCCACATTTATTGTCACACCTATTGTCGCCAGTAACATTTCTTTAACAATAGTCATTTATAAACGCCTGGCTTCTGTGGAAAGATTTACTAACAGCCTTAAGTGGAAACTCCGCTATAAAAGCAACATGCTCATGGAAATAGTACTATGAAGATATAAAAATAATGCACAAAAGTGACCCACTGATGCATTTACGGTAAAACCCAAGGACTATAAATAAAATAACCTCAAAATATAAAATGAGTACCATTTTTTTTCTTTTCTTTTGAAACACAGAAGTACTCTAATGGATCATAGACTAAAAAAAGCATATTGTGATTGGAGCTAACAATATTTTCACATTCTGCCCTTCAAAGACTCAACTCAATTTCATTTTCACAAGACAGAATCTGGCAGTGCAATAAAAGGTCTCTTTAAAAATAATAATAAAAAAAAAAGCAAGCAAAAAAGTGAGGGTAAGGAAGATCATCAGGACTGAAGAATAATGACTGATTTTCTGTCATTCTCACTACTCCAGTTGCTGAGCATTCAAATACTAAAAGAAAACATACCACTGTCTCTAGAGATGCTGTGTCAACAAAAACTTCTTCTGCTGGCATAATACAATATCTGTTTAACTAATCAGGGGGAAATTTATCATACAGGATTTGGTGGGGTTGTTTATGGAGTCGTTAGCACAATGGCACTCAGCTCTCAGATGTCAGTTGTGCTCTTCAGAAAATGAAAGGTTGCAGCTGGTTAGGACATGAATGAAGGCCAAAACCTAAGTTATAAAATAGAGGACTTTATTTGAAAAAATTCTATTGCTAGGATTTTGTGGATGTGTTGGTTGGTTTCTTTATTTACTCATTTATTTACTTGTTCTTTCAAAATAACAAGCAGGTACTGAAGACTATAAAGATGTCATGTGCTGAAGCTTCCGCTAACACTGAAAAGTCTTATAGGAATTTCTGCTACACCTCGCTGTAAGAATATCACACTTTGCTAATGGGCTTATAAAAGACCTTTTCCAAACATGAAAGTAATGGAATGAATTCTAGGATAATATTCAATTGCCTAAATTCTGCCTAGCTCTCTGTCTCTGATTCCCAGTTATAAAAGTGAGATAACCATTTGAATTCTAAAAATATTCCAGCTTGCTCAAAGATGCCTGCCAAAAGTCTTCCTGAATCCTTGTCCTTAGAAAACGTGGCTTTAAGGAGAATTTTGGTAGGATAGAGTCTAGTTCTTCACACGTTTATTATTACACATTTAATTGACATGAGCTTTACAAGGATTAAGTCAATAGTGTTCATAAAATGTAAAAAAAGTGTTTCAAAAGTGCTTTAATAAAAGTCACCAGCAGATAAAGTGGCACACGAAGTTCGGGTTAGAGAAATATAAAGCAGTGCACATAGGAAAAGTAATCCTTGGAACATATAATTCCATAAAACAATTCTACAAAACTTCACCTCAACATATGATGTTAAAAGAAAACAGAACAAAATGAAAAACCAAATAGAAAGCCAGGAATAATTAGGAAAAGAAAAGAATAGAAAACATTAGTCATCATTATGCCACTGTATAAATCCATGCTTCATCTGCCTCGTAAGTACTACATGTGATTCTTGTCTCTTCATCATGAAAAAGATGCAGTAAAGTTGGAAAAGGCTCAGGAAGTCCCTGAGCCACAAATTTCTGAGAGAGTATCCTGAAGTACTATGAATGATGGTACGCCTGCCTGTTCTCTGACTTCTTCTTGTACATCCCATTATCCATCACTCCTGGAGACAGTACAGTGAGCTGGCTGGACCTGTGGGCTGGTCTGGCACATAATTTCTTATGTTCTTGACAGATTTAAAAAAAAAATGAAGTGGGAGGGTAGTTTGCTTTAGTCAGCGTGCTTGTCTGGGAGTGAAAAGGGAGGCGTCCTACTGCATACAGAAGAAAGAAGGTATTTTCACTACTGTTGGTACTTTGGTTTACCAAAAGACCAATAGATTCAGAAGAACCTGGAGAATGCTGAGCACTCTTAGGGAAGATGAAACTGATACTCAGGAAACATCCTAAAGCGAGTTCCTTTTCTTACCAGCAGCACATAGGCCCTGTCAGGATTCAGCTACAGTTAGGTGCTCTTCATCCAGACCCTGAGACAACTCAGGCACCTCTTATTCTGCTGACCATACAGAATGTTGGCAGGGTATTCTGTGGGCTGGAGGAAAGAGCAGACAGCGGGAACAACAAAGCAAGGTGTGACTTTTTCTTTAGAATTATGATTAATATGTTCCATAACAATTACAAAGGATAGGAGTACTTCAGTGGGACTTCCTGCTAAAAGGACACATTGCAGGATGCTTGCTAATGCAGCCCACATGAGGCGGTGCTGCTTGAAATCAAAGAGAACCAGGGCTTCAGCAGCAAAGCAGAGACTCAGCACATCCTTGGGAATGAAACCGACCTCTTGCCCTACCTGGGACCTGTAGAGGTTGGGATCAGAATGACGTTCTGAGTCACATACCTGATTCTTCCTTTAACTGTTTCTCTTTTGCTAAATCCCCAGTGGAAGACCACAGTGGAACAGTAGACAGAAAAAACCCCCAAAAAATAGAAGTCCAGAAGAAAAGGAATTGTGGTCATCCCACTGAATGTGTTTTGATGGGAGATGAACAGCCTCAGGGAGCACAACTTGCTGCGCAACAATTTCTCTAAGTATGCGTCACTGCTCAAGTTCAAAGACAAACACCAGAAAAAGCAGACTTTCATTTGCATGCCCATGGGGTCAATGCCCACGCATAGTCTAAAAGGACCTAAGACTATGCAATAAGAATGCTGTCTTGTGGTTATGGTAACAACGTAGTTCATGTAATCTCTCTCCATTTAGTGATATTAGGAATCCCACGTTTGCTTGCAGAATGAAAGAGAAACATGAAGACACCTGTTGTTTAATTTATTAATATTATTATTCATTGATTCCCTCCACTGCAGCTAATGCGGAAGATGAAGGAAACTAACATGACTGTCTTTATACGCAGTCCTTTCTCCATGTGTGAAACGAAACTAGCTCTTCAGGTTCTTCTATACACGCTGTGGTATCTCTCAATATCATATGGCACCTCTCCTTTTATTGAGGAGCAGAGGAGCGTAGTGCATAGGCAGGACAACTCCACTAAAGCACGCAGCTTTGCATTTTCCTTGCATGCTGCGTTTGCTGGAATGACACACAGCAAGCCACACCAAGAAAGTAATTTATCAGTCACCTTTAAGGTTTACCCATAGAAATAAAATCTAATATAATTCAACTAATTGTTCATTGAATTCAAAATCTTCTTCCAAAGCTTTTATGAGAGTTTGTGAAACTCCTAAGGGTAATTATACATTGAAATGCTTATAGAGGAATATTTGTTTTCAACTTCAGAAAACGAATCTGGCTTATACGTGGAAGCACAAAGACTCACTCTTTAGAAATGTTTAAATGCAGCCCATTTAACCATGACTTTATTAATATTATGGAAGCACTGATAGCAACTCTATAATCAATGTTCAATTAGGCATGAAAAGAAACACTGATTGAAACCAAATTACTGCACTTCAGTTCCTGTTACAGATATGTTGTGCTTTCCAGGCAAAAACATCTGGAAAACTGCCCTAGCAGGGCCATTGAGGCTTTCCTTAATGTCAAGGGATCCCTGGCAATCTCTACAACCTTTAGTCCTAATTTCTGCAAGTTATTAGCAAGAGGCACAGATGTTAAGTTAATGCTTGCATGTGCTTCGTGGGCATGAATCCTATCGCACTGCTGCAGGTATTGTTACATTAGGACAGCTATCAATTCGTTAGTGTGGGTTTTAGAGTGGGTTTGCAAATAATTTCAGCTGAGTGTTTGGCTTGGATGTGAAGGGCTGCCATAAATTTTTTCCCTGTCCAAGACATTCCCACTTATGAGTAAATTTTCTAAGAGTTTGGTCTTTTACAGAAATTAAAATGAGCCAGAATCTTATCTACCGGGTAAATATGGTAAAGAAAAGTATTGTAAAACCACCTAAAAGGAGGGTTATTCACATTGTTTCTCATTACTGTTTGCATTAAAGAAACCGATGAAGAAAATGTGAGTCAACAAATGCCAACATATCAAAAATATATCGCAGAGCAGTAAAGTGTTAGCAAAGGACAACACTTGGGGAAGAAAAAACAAGTCAGAGAAGAGCTTTAAGTTCTGTAACTAAGAGACATGTTTTCCTTGATGGGGGGGTGGGGCAAAATTGTCTCTCCTGGATCACAGACAATCATTGGAGAAGGAGTTGCCTCCAAAGCATCCTAGATCTAAGACTGCACAGAAGGGAGCTAAATGGCCATGGGCCTTCTTAAGGGGAACTCCAGGTGGAGGGCAATGTGCAGGCAGGAGTGGTGGTGACCCTCAGGATTTGAAACCGAGCCACTCCTCCCTCAGAGGGAGAAATTAGAATTGAATTTGTTGTGCGTCCTCCTGCAGTTGAGAGGTCTCATTTCTCTTGTTAGTGGGTAGTGCAATTGCTTTGCTCTCCTGCTCTTTTTCCATGGCAAACGAACTCACCAGAAGCGGACCTTTTTGCATGATTTCTTTTCATCAGTCATCACATCCATCCATCAGGTAGAGAAACATCTGGGCAAGCGAGCTAATGTGTAGCTGACTTCAGTTAATGTTTATAATTAAGCCATGAGATTCAACAAGCAGTGCATTTCTGAGGGATTATCACACACCTCAGGTGCAGTATGAGGCACCAGCCAAAAGCCAAGTGACTTCAGCTACTCAAAGAGTGCAATAATCCCTCAGAAATCTATTAACCGTGAGTGCCTTATAGCTATTATGGTATGGAAACTCCAAGGTAAAAAGGTCGTACCTGGGCTTTTAATGAGAAATATTGACACATGTATGACATCACTGCCAGCCAATCAGAAACCACCATTGTTACCCAGTGTTCACAAATCATTTTATAAGAGCCCAAAGTTATGAAGCAGTTTACAGTGCTCTGAAAATCAAACAGATCACTTATATATTGAAAACTCATTAAAAAATACAAAAAAGATACCTTTATACACAAAACATGTCTAGGTCTACTCTTTCTTCTTGTCTGTCTTTAAGTTCATAATAGGAATGATTCAAGTGCTGGAATTGCTGGTATGCATAATATTAAGCACAATAATTATTACAAGCTATACATTTTAAAGAATATTTGCAGGATTTAATGAATACTTATGGCTTGTCTTTCAGGAACACACTCCTGCTTCCATCCCAGCACCCGAACTGTATATCCTTGTCAATTGGACGCTGAAAGAAATCCTGGTCAGCAAAATTAGACAAAGCTGGCGTATTCCAAATTCCAAAATATACTTTAGCCCAGATGGACAAATAGGAGGGAGAAAATCACCCCCTGTCTAGAAATCTCAGCTGGGGAGATGGCTCATTGACTTTGGTCTTGTCAGGGATGACTCTATTGTGCTATGGAGCAGTCTAACAACTCAGCAGTACAGTAAACTCATCTAATCAAATGCAGCATCTAGAAACCTTTCCTCATGTTGCTTACATTGCTAGCAGTAGACATAATCACAAAGGTCAAACCAGAGAAAAGAACTTATTTTTTGCCAAATGATAACTCGACACAAATTTTGTATACGATGATTTATTCAGAGTATAGCAAAACTATGTGCAGATTTTCTTCAAAATTGGAAAACTTTCCTGCTTACTAAAAAATGGTAATTTGCAAGACATTTATGTTATGCACCCGTTGGTGACTCCTGCTGTGATAATGTGCTCTATTGGGCATGATGAAAGACCACTCTAATGTGATATTTTTAATTGCATGAATATGACTGAATAACATTAAGCATTCAGTGTATAATGGTTGGAGCAAATAAGTGGGCCTTTCTTTATGACTTGCAGAGTCAACAAATAGCCTCTGTCAGACCAGTGAGAAAAAGTGAGTGACAGATCTAAGAAGCTTTTCGGAAGAACAGACTGATATTTGAATCTGCAGTTTCCATGCTCTAGCTGATGTCAGGCGTTGGGTGAAAGCCTAGATATCAGGTAGCCAAGACAAGCATCTAGCTGCCACTTAAAAGCTATCTCTTTCAGAGAAGAACTGAAGTAGTATTCTTTCTATGGCTGTGCCTGCCAGGCAGCAGACAGATGCCCGCTGTGCTAGCTAAACCTCCCATATTCTAGAGTGCAGTGTGCATTGCATGAAACCAAGCTGCAGATTACAAAGGACCACAGCAAAGGATACACTCACGGATTTCATCCCTAATTGTTGAGCCAAGGGCATTAATGGAAATACAACATAAGTCAAAAGATAGAGTCACAAAAGCCACTTTGTTTTTGCAAGCAGTGATGACATTATGAAAGTATTGGTCATAGAAAATAACCCTGGATCAAAATGATCACAAGTTGAGTCAGTTTAAATTACATGGAAAGTGAAACAAACAAACTCAGAACCAAGATTTCTTTATTTCAGAAAGAGAAACTTCAGGACCTTAATATACCCAGTGCGTGAAGTCAATTGGACTTCAGAATTCCCAAGTATCAGCACGGAGGAGGCTCAGCACACTGCAACTCAAAACTTTCTGGAGCATGAGACCTCAGGAAATGGAAACTTGCAGAGAAGAGGTCTGGAGGTGGGGTAGAGCACTGCCAGATGGCTAACAGAAACAAGGGGATAGAAAGGAATCATGCTGAGGTAGAGGAAAAATAACTCAAAAAAGCCTAATGCATTCAGATCAGGAGAAATGACTAATCTCCTCCCCTGAGCACGGCAAGAACTGGCATGTGAAACAGCAGCTCCAGTAGCAAGTGGTTTTGCTACCCCAGCATACTGCATGAAAATTTTCCTTGTGATAGGATCATAGCATGTGTAACAACTGAAGGACATAGAATAGAAGCTTGTGGACCAAAGAGATGAGAAGAGTGGCTAACGGCTTAAAAACTAATGAAGGAAGGTCAAAATACAGTTCTCTGATGAGAAAGTGCGGTTACATCCAGGAAAAGCGAATATTCTAGTAGGAGTCTCTGAAACATTTCGTATAGTGTCACATAGGAAATATTTAAAATATAAAAGGAGAGGATTAGTGCTGGAATGGACAAATGGGTTCAACTGCCAGATTTGGGCCTAGGGAGACATTTTTCTTCAGTTCAGATTAGCTAGGACCTTAGTGGTATTCACCTTCCACTGTTGCATGGTCCATGGATTGCTTTTTGTGCAGAGGTCACTAACAGATCGTCCACAGCTATAGCAATCTGGGCATGAGTGGAATTCTGATATCTCCTGTTCTTTTGCTCTAACATATACTAGTTTACTTTCATCTGTAGAGTTACTTGGTGTAGGGGTATTTGGCTACAATGCAATATCAGGAAAGTGAACTAGATATAATACTCCTGACTATTTCAAGCTACTATTAAAAATTGTATTAATGAGTTTTGTGGATCGTCTTGCTGGCTTTCTTGGATAGGATATAAAATTCAGATTATTTTTTTTCTCACTTTTTCCTAAATATGTTTTGTTTCTCCGGATACATTATATGCTGTCTGTGGCGTGCCACTATGCCACTCTTTAATAAATAATTGCTGATAATTTAAAAAAGTGCCTTAAACCTCTCTTCCATGTTAGCAAACATGAATATATTTTTCTAGAGAAACCTCCCCAAACCTTCTTATATTCATGCTTCAAAGCTCTGATGATGTTGCACTTAGTTATCTCCTGTACGCATAGTTTTAAAAACAACAGCTAGTATTGTCTTCTTTCCTCCCACTCCTTATTGACTGTCTCATCTGGTACATATACGGTGAGCTCTTCATAGCAGGAGCCATCATTTTGATTTGATAGCATCTACAACAGGAGCTTCTGATTCCTACTGGAGAAATGCTCCTCCAGTACAGGAAAAGAAAGGGCGCATTACTGTGTGCTTGTGAACTAAAACAAAAACTGTTAGGTAAAAAGCAAAAAAATGTCATTTTCTGTATCAGAAATTGGTAGGAGGCAAAGGTTGAACTTTAGACGATTGCCATGATTGCTACGATTGCCTTTTGCCATTTTAAAGAGCGAAGCTACAGTGTTACTCCTTTGAGAATGCAAACTGAAGCTTGAGAAGCTGTCTGTGGAACAAGAGTTTTCCATGATAAGTGCAGTACAGACCATCTCCTTTACTCAAAATTTGGAGGGAAGGGTGCTCCAGTGATCCCCACTGCAGTCCCACATTAAATTTGATAATAGGGCCACTGCTTCTCAAACGAGTGGGCCATAGACAGTCTGAAACAGAAATTATGGATGTGTTCATGTTCTAAGAGCGGTTATCACTGCATACGTGCTCAGTCATCAACAGTTCAGGCCATTCCTCAGTTTGAACAGATCCTTCCAAACTCCCAAAATGCTGCTATGACCTGAACTGATAGAGATTTTGTCATGTTTGTCCTGATGTGACACAGCGGCCCTCCTGCAGATACACAAATGAAACAAGGCTAATGTAAATATCCTCATATGACCATTTATAGCTTTCTGACCTCCAGTATTTTCTCTTTGTTTCCTCTTGCCTTCCAAAGAGCTGCTTATCTAAGATCTCAAAAGTCACCCTGGGATGGCTGACTTCAGTCCAGCATCCAGGATCTGATTCCAGTTTCAGTAAAGGCGAATGCCTTTTGTTTAAAAATGCAGCAACAAATCACAGTAAGTTCAGGAAACAGTGGCACTGTACACTTAAGATTTAAAAGGATGTTAACCGGCTGCTCTGTCCAAAAGTCTTGAAATGGGAATCTATTTCGTAATACTCTTCCAGATTCTAAATATATCACAGCAAACACAAATTACCACTGTGCCACCAACGTGGTTATTAAAGCCCTGGAATGTCTTTTATTATATTGACTCCAGCATTATTTCAGTGTGCTGTCCTCAAAATAGTCATTCCATCACCCTAAGAGGTAATTAGCAAGCCTGAGTTCTCTGGGATATTGTGATAATATGCTGATATTACAGATTTATACCCCTTGGATCCAGATCACAGTTGCTCGCAATCCAGGCCAACCAATGAGATAAAAATTGGTGTTTGCCAGATGAAAAAACAGCAGAATCACCAGGAAGAAAATGTTATTTAGTTACCAGCTCTTCTGGGCATATCAAACAGTGAAAGCCAACGGACCTTTTGGGTCAACACAAACTATTTGTGGGTCCAGCTGAGGATGAAGTAAATAATAAAAGCATAGGGTGAAATGCTGGTCACACTAGCAAAACTCCCACTGATTTCAGTGTGGCCAGGATTTCACTATTCAGGGCAATTAATTGCTCCAGCCGTTATCTGCACCTGTAACTCTACAGGTTCAATACCCAAAATGATACCAGTCACCAAAAGACCCTTAAAAATCAGACTTTTTTTTAAAAAGAGGAACTCTATAAAAAAGTATTTGACAGTGTCCATAAAAATGGAATTACTGTTCAGTGTAAAATGTAAGCTGAGGTGATAGCCAGAAAAAAATGACTTATAAAACTTTGCTTGATATGGAAAACAAGTGTCAGCTCCTCGCTGCTGTATTGTTAATATATGAAAATAAAAGAAATCCTATAAGGTCTATGGGAGCCTATTGTGGATGAGTAATATTGAAGGCACCCTCATAAAATGCATAATGCAGTTGGTAATCCTTAGCAGATCTCAGGGGGTTTCTTTTTTCTTTTTTTTTTTTTTTGTTACTTTCTCTCCTTTCTCAACATCTGTTTTTGGTCCCACCTTCTCCCCAGGAAAGCAACACAATAGTATGCTCAGCAGAGCCCCCCAGTACACTCTCACACACACATTCTCCAAATGACAAATAATCTCCATATATCTTCTGGGAACAATAAAAATCCTTGGATGTGCTCCCAGAGCCCTCAGGAAGTTCAAAAATCTTTAGAGGGGGGCCCTGGATTGAGGTTTTATCTCTAGAATTTTACATAACAAACTTGGTAAGCGTTGTATAACAGTTAATACATATTCAATGGCCAAAAAAAAAAGAAGAGACATTAAAAATAACACTGGGGAAGGTCATGTGAGTCAAAGGCCTGGTGTGCTGTGATCGCTTCATGGTGAGGGCCGGGATTCCTCTGTTCTATCACATTTGTGCTGTGCTCACCGGTGTTTTGGAACCGCAGCTGCTCCTGGTGATGGAGCACAGTGCAGAGGTGAGCTGCCAAAGCTCAGACAGGACTAAAAAAGCTGAATGGTTTTCATGCGTTCTCCTCCATGCCGAAGTTTTTTTTCCTTCCCATATTTCCTGTATCATGTAAAGCTCCATGGCACCATCTCCACAGTTTTGTCTGACACTTTTGAACCTGTTTAGGTGACTTTTTCCAACTGTTTTTCTTTTATTAACCGTAGTCTGAGACTGGTCAGCTGAGTCACACGGCACCAGTATATGACTGAGCTACTAATACTTTCATTAAAAAGAGGATTTTCTAAAGATCTGTGTAGATGGTTCTAATGTATATAAAAATACCTGTGCATGCAAATGCTTAGAAGAGTGCCTTTGCATGACAAAAACAAACTACCTTTGTGAACTACCACGCAAATGAAAAAAAGAAGTATTGATAAGGAAATCATGAATCTTAAAAGTAAACTAATGCAGCACTGGAAAAATAAATAAATTTGTTCATTGTCATTTCTTATTTTGATGGGTCAGAGGTCATCTTATGAGGAAAGGGCAACAGAAGATGAACATTTACCATCTGGATATCATAGAAATAATGAGTAAGTGACATTCAGTTGCCTCATTCACCCTGTGTGTTCAGGCTTTTGTTATACATTTTTCCTATACACTACATGATGCAGTGTAAGGGTTGCAATGGGCCAAGACCAAAACTCTGTGAACTCTGATAATAATATGCTTTAGCCTCTCCAGTGGGTTCAGCCAAGCTCAAATCATCTCTGGCAATAATTATTTCCAAAGTGTGACAGACACTACCTTAACTTCTGTAAGTTCTTCTCCGATAGTCAGGGTCACGTGTCATTCATCTTACAGTCAGTGAAGTGAATCACAGTGCTGATAATGACATTTTGATTGATCCTCCCTAAAGTATGGCAGATTTTTTTTCACTTAATCATACCAATTTTTAATAACAATTGCTTTTAAAGTATGAAAAAGCTTGGGCACCAGCGCTGGCTACATGTCGTCTTACTGTGCTCAGAAGAGACTAATTTAGCCTGCCAACAAGCAAAAGAGTATTAAAAGGAGGAAATGCTGAGGAATTCCATAAGCGTGGAATTCGTCCCCGTATAGAAGGCCAGCATGAGGCCCAGGAGCTATTTTAGTGGGGCTTTAAGCCATAGCAATTTAAGTGGGATTTAAGTTGTGTGTAGATCTGTGCTGGCTTCCTGCATAGAAGAGACTTTCAACCAAAGACGTTATGAGGAAGATGCGAAGGGATTACAAGCGTTCTAGGTACTTTTCCATCCCCGAGGCTCAGGATATGAATGCACACGAAACCTACAACAAGGTAAACGAGGGTGCAAGCCCCCTTTGTGTTAGCTATGCGGTCACGGTGAGCGAGAGGTAGAATTTCTCTGAGGGAAAGAAAGTTTCTGCAACACCAGTATATTTTAAACCAGCTATTGCACTCTCCAAGCACCTCATCCCTTACTGCCAAATGAAAACAGACCACGTCCTCTACCAAAACCAGCCTTTTGAGATGCAGGTTCAGTTACTCTGGACTTAAGGCCTCATTAAATGATTCCATGGCTTCCAAGCTGCAGCTAGTTTGTGTGGAGCTTAAGCAGGATGAGCATATGGTTGTCTGTACTCACTTATGCGGATATACCTTAAGATAGCTAAGCACAGGCTCTGCAAAAGCCAGTGTACAAAGTCAAGAAGCCTCTGTATGATCTAACGGCAAATACTCAGAAGTGAAGTGTCACTGAGGCCACCTTTCCCTGGATCCATTGACCACCCGAAGTTAGCTTTTCTGCCAAATACACACTCAGACTCCTGAAATCCCCCTGCACCACTCGCCTTCCCTCCTTTACCACCTCCTCTCTGTTGACAAAAGCAATTAAGATGATCCTTAATGACCCACTTTAAAGACTTTTTTCCAGCTGAAAATTTACCTGTTCTTGCTGGGTTAATATTAATACAGATTATTTTCCCAAGATGGTGGCTTGCGAAGCCAGTGCGTTAATGCCAGTGCTTGCCCTGGTACAATGGAAAAAGTGGCATGGAAGGTGTACCTGCAGGCAACAAGGAGGGTGGAACAAGCAGTCCTGCTTTCTAACAATGTATAAATATTCACAAAATTATAGGATGAAACTCTGTCTTTCAATGGGATTTAGCTGTCTCTCTTTAGCTGTCTCCCTGTTGGAGCGGGTCCAGAGGAGGGCCACAAAAATGATCAGAGGGCTGGAGCACCTCTGCTATGAGGACAGGCTGAGAGGGATTATTCAGCTTGGAGATGAGAACGCTCCAGGGAGACTTTATTGCAGCCTTTCAGTACTTAAAGGGGGCTTATAAGAAAGATGGGGACAAACATTTTAGCAGGGCCTGCTGCGACAGGACAAGGGGTAATGGTTTTAAACTAAAAGAGGGTAGATTTAGACTAGATATAAGGAAGAAATTTTTTACATTGAGGGCGCTGAAACACTGGAAGGGGGTGCCCAGAGAGGTGGTAGATGCCCCATCCCTGGAAACATTCAAGGTCAGGTTGGAAAGGACTCTGAGCAACCTGATCTAGTTGAAGATGTCCCTGCTCGTTGCAGCAGGGTTAGACCGGATGACCTTTAAAGGTCCCTTCCAACCCAAACTATTATACGATTCTATGATTCTATGGTTCTTCCCTTAGGATTTAAAACCAGGAATTTGCTTCCCAAATGGCCCTATATACTATGTTCCTGTCTGGGATTGGTGATCAGGTTCATCTGAGGTGAGATGAATCTAGAGGTGAGACTGGACTTAATGAACAAGCCACTGGAAAAAGGTAGAAGACCAGTGTGGCTGCCACCTTTTCCTTCTGGTGGTGGTTTACATGAAACTAGGTGTACTTGGAGCATATTAGACATTTGGGAGATTTACTGAGAAAAATATATCCATTAAAATTGGCAGATATAAATTTTGGGTAACATGCCAGAAGTTTAAGTGCCTAAATCCACTTTGTGAATTTAGTTCTCAGGATACGTGTAAAAGGATTACAGCCATTAGTACGCTTGATCACGGTTAGAAAGAGAAATTTACCAAAGACTCAGAACAAAATACATTTGCTTGGAAAACACCTTTCCATGAATTTTACTAGTTCTAAAGAGAATATATATTGATCTTTGGCCTTCATAATTCTGGAAATCTTTTCCCTTATAAATAGCAGGGTGCAGCTTCTGAAAGGTTTAGGTACCTAAAGGTCTCACTAGGTGCCTGGAACTTTTATAAAAGACTAGGCAGATTGGTGCTTGTTTTTCATTCATTTTAATTGGAGTTAAGAATAGACATAATTCTACTTGCATGAACAGCAGCAATCATTTTAATAATGATCAGACTTAACTGACTAAACTAAAGTAAAATCATTAGATTTTAACATAAATATTCTTTTCTAGTAATTCTGTGTGATAAATGTTAGTGATATTTCTGGGATGAACTCTATTTTAAAGTAGTTTAAAAATTTTTTTGAAAACCACAGTCAGTGCCTTCTGGGCGATTTTTGCAAACTAGAAAGGAGGCTCAGCAGTCTCATTTCTTAAACTTATTTAACATAGTTACTGAAGCAGAAACTTATCATGCATGAATGTGAAGCAGAGTCATTTGACTTTGACTGGTGCATACCTTTGAACACAGAGATAAACTGTACTGAGTCATGTATGGTATGTTTTTCTAAGCATTATAGCCATGCTCAAAAGATCAAATTTCTGTCTCAGTTTCAAAGCTTCATTTTGCTGAATAGGAGGAAGACTGTATTTTTAATTTTTTAACAAATTAAAATCAGTTCAAATGTGCTGGCCTCAGCATAAGAGATATATATTGTGTAACTACTTTTTATTGCTATGTCTTTTTTTTTTAAGGATGTAGACATGTTTATGAAAGAGAATAACTCAGATCCCAGCACCAAGCAGCAAGGCAAGAATGATGCTTTCTTGCTTAAGGTGCTAGACTGAGATTAATGAAATCTACACTAAATTATTCACTTCTCTATGAACATCTTGTGTCATCATTTAACCTCATAGTGCCTCAGTTCCTCATTTACAAAATAGACGTAATATTTCCATACTAAATGGACCTCAAGAGGATTCTTTAAATGGCTTCTTCTTTGAAATGCCCAAAATTTTAAGTACTGTAAATGAATCAGCCTTATTTATAGCTATGCCATAAAGCTACTTTATATATCACTATATGAGAGGAAGCCAGAGTTCAGCCAAGTCAGCTGAGGATGGGATTTCTGTCTGGAAAGAAAGTTAAGCTGCGGTGGCCACAAAGGTCTAGTAAGAAAGCAAGGGATGAGAGGAATCTGGGCTTCTACTTTTCTATTGGTTTTAGGTTTGGGCAGCATCAGCATGCAGGTAGAAGGTGAAACCACACAGCTGAGCAGTGTGTTTAGGGTGATTTCATTACAGACACACTATATTGCCAAAAGAGCCCCTGGAAGCAGCCTAGAAAGATTCCTACGAGCCCTTAGGATCTTTAACATTTACCTTTGAAAGAAATTCTAATTGCTTAAAGTTCATCATGAACAAGAAAAAAACTATACAGCACCTCCGCATTTCACCTGAAGAGTGTTTCGGCGTTCCTCTCAGCTCTGCGAGCACTTCAATGCTGGGCGAGCAGACCAAAGCGAGATGAGGGCCGCCCGCAGCTGCGCAGAGGGGCTGCATGTACATGGAGTGCCGCTGGGGTCGTTCTCCAGGACTGCGTACGGCTTTCTCCTCTGCCATTTCCTCTGCACTTCGCTAGCACAGCGTGAAGCACACTATTAGAAACAGAGTTTATTGCAGACTTGCAAACATTTATTGGGCAACTTCTAGCTTGGTGTCAAGTTATGGTCATATCATGTTCCCGAGAAGGTCTTGGAGAATGTTAGTGTTTCAAGGAAGGTCCCACTGAGAATTCCCCTTTTACAGGAGTGAAAGGCAACACTGTTTAAGGAGATGGAGGTAAAGATATAAAGCCCCTCTTCTGGGCTGACCCAGCAAAATATTCCATTAGCTCAAATAGCAGAGCGATTGCCTTCAAAAACCCAAAGATGAAGTTTTAGATCCCCCGGCAGATATATTCTGAGCATATCATATCGTAACTGGTATGTAATTCATATTCTTTAATTAGACAGCTCTTTGATGGCCTGTAGCTGAGCGTATTTTAGTAACTGGATGTTTTAGTGGAAAGAATATTAAAACCCTTTTACATGCAATGGGATCAAATTTTGTGGGAAAAAGAGTCACAGAAATATGCTTTTGCTAAAAAAAAAAAGCGCCTACTGGTTATAAATTATTTGATTACAGCATGTAAGTACTCTCACAGAGAGAGAGGGGGCGGAAGAAAGCACTAAAAGATCTGTTAATTTAGTAGAGGAAGGTTTAGCAAGAACCTATGCTGGAAATTTAAAGCTATATAAATTCAAATTAGAAACCAGATACACTTTAATAGCAAAGCTGATTAAACACTAGAAAAAAGAAGAAGGGATAGGCTGCTTTCTCCTTCTTTTAATGTCTCCGTACTAACACTGAATGCTCTCTGAAAGGTATGCTGCTGTCAGATGCAAACTCCTGGCTCAGTAAAGACATAGCTCAGTTAAATTGTAGGATGTGTGATATGCAAGCCAGACTGGATGACTTAATGGCTATTTCTGCCCTTAACATCTATGAATACATCTGACACTGTATAGGTTGTTTCTTTGAAATTCTAGAATGAAAAATGTATTTTTATTAGTTAACTTGTTGCCATAGTAGCATTAATTCAGATAGAAAGGGGTTAGCTTCCTAAGGGGCATAGACCAGGTATATTTTTTGTAAGAGTTCTTTTTCCATTTGCCATATTACCACTGCTGCGGTCACCGAAGCATACTAGGTAGAGCCAAAGAAAAAAGGAGCCCCTAGTGGCATTTTTTTTTTTTGGGGGGATCCTCTGATTCTGGAACTTGATCTTTCTCTGGGTAAAATAATCCCAAGTCGTTGAACTAGCAGTCTTATTTTTTGTAAGAAATGTTGAACAATGTGGAAAGATATGTTTTTCTTTTCCATCCCCTCTATTGTTGTCTTGGTCATGTTCTTTCTGACTCCCTTTAAAATATAATGTTTTAATCATACAAATAACACGCAGCACCCCCAGTAACTTCATATTAAAGTTTGGAAAAGATCTTAGATTTGAGATCTCAACAGGGTTGAGTTAGTATGCCATACAGAGAGATACATAGAAAAACTGTTATTTTAAGCCAATTATCATTTTAAAGGCTTGTGGTTTGTTATCTGGTGTTCTTTTTTCTAGGCTTCGGATTTCAATACCTGAATGGAAGCATAGCTAAGCTAACCAAATAAACTGAAGACTGTTTGAATGATTTTTATGGCAGTGATATCATTATTTAGAAGACTGGCATTTCAGATTTTCCTAACAGTGTTGGAAATAAATGAGAAAGGTTAAGCTCAAATATACAAAACAAATCCAGGGTTTTTTTCATTTCCATTTCAAAGCAATTAACCTATTTTCCAGTCTTTCCACAAATAACGGAGATAAAGGTTAGAAGTGATTCAGAAAATACTTGGATGGAAGACACGATGGTCTCTGCATACTGAATCATGTCACTGAACTCGGTTTATTTGACAAACTTGCCAAATCTGAATTGAGAAGCTGAGAATAATAAATGATTATTGAAAAACATTGTATAACTACCTTTTCATATCACCATGCTCAGAATCAAAATGTGCCTTTTTTCAAGGTGGGAAACTAACAAACCTTAACTGTTGTATCTATCGGAGATGCACATGCACCGATAGAGGCACACTCCCTGCATTTAGGGATGTAGCCACTCTGCCTCTGTAATAACCCTGTAATAACAGCTGTTCTTAAAGTGGGAAGCTCGATTTCCAAGTTGAGATTTCATTCTTTGCTGGACAGAATGATCTTGGTTTCCACTTATTTCACAAGACCATTTTAGCCTATTACAGAGTTACAGAAAGCTCTTCATTATGATTTCTAACTACAGTAGCCATGAAGCTGAAGTAAGGCTTGTTAGTGAGTCTCAGCTCTTCTTACGAGCTAATCCAGATGTGTGCAAAAGTTTCCACGCCCCGATGAGGATGCTGGTCAGTCTCAGTGCATTTTCCCACACTGTGATTTTTGCCTGTCACTGTTTGTTTGGATATGATCCACTGACTTTCAACTCTGGCTCAAGAAGAGGTGTGAAGGAGGGATTGCCCCTCTGGTTCCTTTATTCACAGCTATACGGCAAATAAAGGCTATACCTCTGTTTGCCAGGAGCCAAAAGGGATACCGTGGTGCCTAGTCAGAGTAATGGGCCAGCAACCTGAGCTGAAGAGTCTAGATGACTTCAGCAACCAACAGACATCCTGCTCCTCAGTATCTATGAATTTAGTATGCTTAGGGGTGCATGGGAGTCCTTCTCCTTGTCACTCCCGTGCCAGCAGAGACAGCCCAGCACACGGGGAGGCTGAGGAGGTGGTTTGTCCCTAGCATTTTGAAAAGGCATGGCTGCAGCATCTGAGCGGGGAGCTCCCACGACATGAGAGTGCAGTTAGCGAGGGAATGTGGTCTCCCAGGTGCTGTCAAGTATGTTTTTCCAAAACAATGCAGATACAACCTTTATGGCTTAAAGTGAGCGCTGTACAGGAAATGAAATACATGTGACAGAGACAAGCAGAGCTAAGAGACCTCATAAATGCAGATGGAGCCATCTGTATCTCCAGTTCAGAGAGCACCTGTTAACAGCTTACATGCCACATGCATCCTGCTGTTGGAAGAGTCCTCAGGAGACCTGATTCCCAATCCACCTCATTCATCACCAGGCTTCACCTTTTCCCTCTAGAGATGATCACAGAAAGGAGAGGGATAACAGATGCTGACCCAGCTGGTCTGCCTCAAGGAGAGCATTGCCTGGAGGGCTCGTCTCCAGTAGGAAGTCCCATAGCACTGGAACCTTAAGGAAGTGTCAACTCCATTCCCAGCATGTATAAACTCCACAGTCAGGGATCGCTAGGATCCCTTGTGAGTACAGCCCTGGAAACGCTCACTGAACAGCCCTGCAGACCGCAGCTGTTATGTTGGACCTGAGCAAAGAGGCAGTTGCTGAGGCAGCTGGGTCATTGCCAGGACCTTTGAATCGGGTTCTGAATTTAACTGGCCGGAAAGCAGCCTACAGGTGTTTTCATACCTATTTTGATCCCACTTCAAAACGCAGTGTAACCAACAGGGATAGAGCGAAATGACAGCAGCGTCACACAGACTCGAATCTGCCTCCTTGTTTCTCTCTCTTTATGAGAAAAATTGTAAGTTTTCATTGCTCTGAAAGAAGATGGAGTAGTCCTCTCCAAAATGGACAAATGACTTGATTATAAGGACTCTCACAGTGTCATATGCTTACAGAAAGCCGTAGAAAAACTTCCGGATGACAGAAATCAGAGAGTGAGCAGGTCTGTCTTGTGCGGTCCCAATGATCTTTACCAGCTTTATCAATTAGCTGTAGCGGAATTCATATCATCTACCAGCCTCTTTTGAACAAAAACGTGGCAGCCATTAACACAATTAATACAACCAGAAACACAGCATCTGGTGCAAAAAGACTGTAGTGCAGTGCAGGTAGAAATGGAAGCGCTTGCTAGTGACTGGCTTGATCTATTTTCTTCCCTGGAAGGAATTCACATGCAGAAGAGCCTTGCAAGCCTGGCTGCTTCCCTGTGTGTTGTTTCCACTGCTATGTGGAGTAAAAGCTGCCACCTCAGACCTGTGCTGTAGCTCTGGCGCAGGCTTGTCTCTGAAGAGTCAGAGTCAGGGATGGATCCTGCGCAGAGATCTGTGGATTTGTTCCTAGGGCTCCATCTTATCTGGTCCTTACAAAAACCAAAGGAACATAGAAAAACATGGGATCCATCGCTGCCTCCTCTGAAATCAAACTGGCCAGTGACTGCAGCATTGCAGGATCAGGACAGATATCTGCTCCCATATGACCAGTGCAGAGTTCTGCCATTAGGAGATGGAGTAATACCTTCTGGAAAGTTTTCATTATCACTGTTTAAAGCAGAACATGAAAAGGACATGGTGGTCTCTCACATACGACTTACATGCTTATATGAAGCTTTGCCAGTGCTGTCAAGCACGTAATTACAGTCCTCTGTTAATAATGAATATGGTGTAAACATATGCTACATATCCAAATAACACGTATGAACTATTTGCCCTCTTGAACCTAATTTATACCACTGTATTTTTAACTGATGCAGAATATTGTATAACAAGTAACTCTACAATAAAAGGTCATGCTGGAGTTTTTCTAAGACCAGGAATGAAAACAAATACTACAAACATTACACAACAAAAAGCCTAAATATTATTCCATAAGGGACTGTTATATTTTGAAGAAAACTGTGTTACTAACAAAGAATTCCTTGTGGACTTCCAGCAAAGATATTTGATTAGTATGCCTACGTGCTTTTCAAATGCTCATCAAGAACAACAGCTGGTAGTGACCAAACTCCTCAAACATCTGGTCTTGTCCTTTCACAATATTCTGAAGCCCCAAGAAAAAAAAAGTATCATCAAGAAGCAAGATGTCTGTAAAGCAGAGATTTTTTTTCTATGAGGCTGTGACAGGCAGAGTGATGAATTTATTTCACAATGTGCCTGTTTTTAATAAATTTAATCAGCGGTAAGATGTCACCTACAAAACAAGCAACTGCTGAGAAGTTGGCTGTCTTCTTTTGCACATCAAGAAGGGATGTCGCCGCATGTCTCACCAGCAGATCAAATGCACTAGCAATAGCATCTATGAGATCTGAGAGGGAGCAAACAGTTGGTTTTTTATTACTGACTCTCAGTTCTTCACATACAACTATAATCGTCATAAATGGGACCAGATAACACTCTTCCCTGCAGTTAAACCTCTAAATACCACACCCAGTACCTACAAGTTTTACTTCGTGTGACGTACCAAAATATCGGGGACTTCTGATAACTTATGGCCATGAAATGTCCAGATGCACTGAAAGCAAATACACTAGTTCTTTTGTATAAATACATTTCAACTGGAATAAACAAAAAGGTATGCTCAGACAATTTACATTTTGCCTCTAAACTTAATACATGAAAAAATAAGCACCCCCAAAGTTTGGATGTTATCCAAAGTCAGTGGAATATTTTTGAAATCTTTCCACAACGTTGGGCAGTCCTTATGCGAACACTAATGAAAATTCAAGAGGTACTGCATAGCTAAGGGTAGCCAACCTCACACAGAAAGAAAATCTTATTATATCTGCTGAGTAATGGTAATAATAATAATACTAGTAATAAAGTGCCATGATAGGTAAAATGTTGAAGAAAGAATTATCATAATTCATACTCATGCAGACTGGCTCTACCTCTGTCCTAAGAGTGTCTTTGTAGCTAGGCACACCATATTTTACATCCTCAGAATGAGAAGAACAAAAATATCTTTGAATATTCGTTCCTAAATATTAGCTCAGTTTCCACCCTTGATCTTACTTAACAGAGCAGAGTAAAAACTGAGTAAACAGCAAGATTACATGTTCCTGTGCTTCTTCTACCACAATTTTGCTCATTCGTTGCAGCAGATATGATGCATAATGATGAAGAGATAATTATTCATGTAGAGTCTGAAAGCCTTTAATACATAATGCTAGGGTTTATTTTTGATAATAGATACTGAAAACTCCATTCCCAAGGCTGTTGTTCAATATCAGATGTCAACAGAAACTTATATACATGTATATAAAGACTGTAAAAATGAGGTTAAAAAGTACACTTTTGTTAATCCTGTCTTAGCAAATGCACCTCACATAAGAACTGAAGATATTGCTTTCCCTTAGGAGAGTGAGCCAAATTTTAGTACTTGATTGTGTGACAGAATGGTTTGAACTTTAATGGGGCACCAATAAGAAAGCCAGAAGTTGCCAGCAGCCAGCCATCCTACGGTTGCATGTGAAGGTACAACAGCAACTAAAACACACATCTAGGGGAGCTCTGATAATCATGTTCACAGCTGGAATTTTTCATGGGTACCATAGAGAAATTTGACTTAAGGCAATGCTCATTAAAAAGAAACAAAAATGTTTGCAAATGCAGTTTTGAATTAAAATTTCAAAAACACTTAAATGCTTCTGATTATTTTTCCTTTCTACTTCCCCAGTTACATTCGTGGCCTGGAATGTACATCTGCAATGAACAATGGTTTAATTTTCAAATTTATCTTTAAACAGAAGTGATGTCTGGTTCATTTTATGGTTCCTCAAAGTCCAAAGGTCCCTGATATTGAAGTTTCAAGCATTCAGATAAGATTTAAAATAAAAAGTAAATTAAGTTGGTAAGTCATTGACTATCCTGAAAAAGTGGGAGTGTTGCATACGTAATAGATTATTTCTCTTAAATCCTATATATCACTTCTTCATATGCAGTGCTATAGTGAGCTACTGCCTCTATGGATCTGTTTGCCATGTGGGTTGCAGACATCTGTTGAGTATCAGGGAATGTAATCAAACGATTTGCCAAGAACTCCATCAAAAACGTGCCTTTTACATTTTTCTTAGTTGAGAACACCATCCACAGTAGATTGACCTAACGGAGGGTAACACATTGAAGGGGAAGCAAAATGTTTAAAGTGATGCAAGCCTCATTGTTAACCCCATGAATTCTTCAAAATGTTGCCCTTTAAAGTCAAGGTGTGCTGCAGGCTGGATGCAAATGTGACCACGCACTGAACCACCTTGAACCTCCTTGAACCACCCTGCTGCCAGCCGTAGGCGATGGCTGAGGACGGGCTCTGTTCGCTCCTCACTGTTTCTGCAGGGTTTATTTTTGCCCTGAGATATCTAGAAAGACAATATTCTCAGCTTGGATGACCATATTTCCTGGGGAAAATGAGAACAGCTGGATATATCTGCTTGCCTCCCTGATTGCAAACCAAGGGAAAAATCCATCTGTATCCACCCAATTTGCTTCTGCATAGGATCTCTTTCTGGCCAAGTATTTAACTCCACAAAAGCCTATGGAAAGAGGGCCTCTATACACAAGGGAGGGAAGAGCTTGCTTTCATGTTGTCTCATGACACTTGGTATTGCTTTTACTATCCCAATAATAAAAATAAGTGTCCCTTCATCCATCTCCTTCCTTTCTACAATAATAAATAAAAAAGTAAAAAATAGCTACAAATCTAGGAGTCTTAAGGTTTTTATGCCTCACAAATTGCACAATCATGTTTTTCATATAGCATAGGGTCATGATACGAATACTACGGAAGTGACTTAATGGAAGAGTTCTGGCATCCTTCATAAACTACTCTATGTCAGACAACAGAAATATGCTCATGTCAGCGGAAGCTTTACAATAAATTAGCCTAGTATAATGGTACCACCCACTAGGACAGTTAGAGTTTAGAGTCTGCTCATCCTCTCTGACATACTCGTTCATTCAGTGATTTATCGTATGGCATACAGAATTTCTGTCCAAGAGTGAGTACTTTTTGTGTGGTCATTTACAATTCCAGCAAGAGGGGAAAAGAAAGCTTTGAGATTTAGAATTTTTCACAGCAATTGAAAACCCAACCGAAATAACACCATGATTTCAAACATTCACACAAGGGTCAAGATCCTACCCCTGCTGTGCTAACGGGGTAGGTCAAAAATCATTTCAATGTAGTCAATAAAACTACACGTAGGTAAAATTACTATGGGAGAAACAAACCCCAGTCATCCCTTCTCAACAGGAAGATATTCCAAACTGACGATATTCCTCCTGAAGGAAAGTGTCTAAAAGCACTAGCAACTTCCAGAAATCAGGGTCGGGGTTGTCATTAGTTTTATCCTAAAGGAAAGGTCAAGTCAGGAGGCTCAGATCTACATCTGAATGTCCTCAGAGCTTAAGGAGAGTTCAGTTCCAATGATTTCAGCACAGTTTCTGCTGTAGATCACTGAATATTGACTGTGAAAGCCACATGAAATTATCCTCCACAGTTACTATAATGATAATATGAATAATAATGAGTATGTGTAACTGGTAGTTGCCCAGCTGGAAAACATAAAGTTTCCGTATATATCTGCCAATTGGACTTTTAATGACAAAACCACAGACGTTTGGACTATTTGAAAAAGGACAAATGGAATAAAAACATACTATCTCTGTGAGAAACTATTTGATTTGTAAACTGCAGCATTGTAAAACAAATGTCATACGTGTCGAAAAAAAAGAGTGGAAATGGTTCTTGAACACATATGGAAGAGCGTTTTCTTGATTTAGTACTTATTGCAATAAAACTTATTATTAAAAAGGCAAAGGCAGAAATATCTCCGCTTTTGACTATTTCTTAACGTTCATCCAAAGGAAATTTCTTTTCTGGGGGAGAAGGGGGAGCAATTTAGTAATTTCTGACCTCAGCTGATACTAAAGCCCTCTGAAACAATAAGGCCCAGGGGTGTCGAAAGCAGCTGCCTGAATTCCTCAAAAAATGTATTTACAAAGTCTATTTTGAGTTCCCTGCATTTCTGTAATGGAATCCAGCTGTTCTGACCTTTCGAAATTACCTCGTACAGTGCGAACAGCAGCACAGATAAGTGTTACGTTAAATTGCAGTTAGATTCCAACTGCTCAGCATTTCGGTTAAAGGGCTGACATGAAAGAAAGCTAAATGAGACAGAAAATCATCTCTCTCTGGTCTGAGAAGTAACATAATTACTTCAGTCATCCAAAATAATGGTTTGATGAGATCCCTGCAGTGAAAATAATTTATGTTACATAAAAATTGAACATGTGAGAGGTGAGAGTGCGCTCTTACAAAACACCAAGAAACCAAACCTGAAAGAGAAGATCCCTCTTCTCATCTCACTCCTGAAATAATAATTTTACCTTCATTCTTTCTGGACCATTTTAGGAAGCAGGGCCCTGAACAAGAGTTTGGTTAAGAAAAGATTTATATAATACTAAAAATTCAGATTTCGGTTTTGGTAAAACCTGTGCAGAACAAAATGGCACGTACAGAAAGGACTAAGATAGGGTCTCACAAAGAGCATGGCCCCATCGTGCCTACTTGGAACAAATCGATAAAAGAGAGTGGATAGCGTGCTATGAAGCAAATAAAGTTTAGGGCCAAAGTCCATGGGAGAACATCATTTGTCTTCAGCAAATGTCAAATGAGACCTAAAATCAGAGCTTGTGAAGCAACCTTTTCTCCACCAACAGAAATTTGACAAAAAGCATCCCCAGCAATCCAGCCAAACACACTCTATGTTTGCCCACCTCTAAGAGACGAGGTGACATGTTCGTGCTTCCTGCCGTCTGCCAGGGCTCGCCTGGCCCTGGCTCTCTCCAGAGGGGCAGGTCCCTGCCTTGCCCAAGCTGCATGTCCCACCAGGCACCACATTCATCCCTCAGCTGCACCGTGGCAACAAACAGTGGCAGAGGGAGGTGATGAGCTGAGCGTGAGGCTCAGAAGGCACTCCTCACCCACAGGTCCCAGTGGCATCACTGTAGCTTTTTACATAGCAAGTTCTTCGTTTTCGGCCAAGATCTGAGCGTGTGGAAGAGGGAAGAGCTGAGCATTCTGGCTTTTGTCTTTTTTAAAGTCATCAGGGTCAACGTGACTCACGTCCTTTGAGGATGTGACTGGGGATCTTCTTTTTCTGTTGCTCAATCTTTTTATGCTTTTTTTTTTTTTTTCTTAAAGGTCCTAGAAAACTGATGAGAAAACACTTAAAGCTGTAAAGTAAAACCTGTGAAACAAGCTGTGCCTGAGGCAACATCAGAAGGCAAATTAAAAAAATTCATTTGTTATCTTTCCATTTGATGACTTTAATGCAATCTCATTGCCTTTTCAGTATTTACCCAAGTATTTTTTAAAGTTCGGGTTTGATGATATTGCTGAACCCAAACTTTGGGCAGTTGGCAAAGCCACAGAGCATATTCCCAGGTGGAGAGCACTCTCCTTCTGCACCCCTTGGATTCCCTCTGTGTGCCTCTGCTGCCTTCTCCCCCATCACTGCCTGCCTGCGGATGCATTTCCCCCACCATAGCCCTTCCCGGGGCACAGGGGAACCTGCACAGAGCGAGACAGTGGCTGAGCAGTGCATGGGCAGGAGGTGCAGCCCCATGGCCCTGGGAGTCCCTTCCAACTGCTTCACGAGCGTGCTGCTTTTGAGCAGGGGTTCCGCCTCACTCTGTTTTGTATAGGTGCATGCACAGCCTTTTACCTAGTTTTAGGAAATAAAGTGCCATTTGGCTAAAATGGCAAAGCAAGGCAGTCTGCTGCGCGAATGAATGTAGAAGCTGGACAGACCCATGATCCTGTTAAGATCAAAGCATACTTGATAATTATGTGAGCCTTTAGAGGAAGGAAAATGATGCTACTGCGCATCCCACTGGCCTTAGGGTGGCAGTCTTGCAGCTGTACTGAGAAAGACAATGTGTTAGTGCGTGCTTCTCCCTTTCTGCAAACCCAGAATCCCTCTGATAGCATCCAACTTTGGGCATGTTCCTAACTCCTTCTTACAAACAAACCCACCGGGGCTGTAGGGCATGCAGCAGGGCTAGAAACTCCCATGCTGCCTGCTGCTATCACCTGAGTCAGCAGAAACACGCCTCATTTGGTGTCTATTTTCTCTGCCCAGATGAAGCTCTTAGTGCCTGGCACCTGATGCCAAGGCAGAAATGATGCTGTTGGACACTTCAGAGGGACGTTCTGGTAAGTGATGACAGATAAAGAAAGTTTTCACATCTAGATGATCAACTGAACAAAAGAGAACCTCATAATCATTTCCCAGTGATGGCTGTCCTACTGTGTAAGACTTATGAAATGAGCTTGGTGCTCTCACCTAAGCTAATACAGGTCTTTGCCACAAGAACCACCTCACTGGGTATCAAAAAAATAAGTCAAAGCCACAGAGCCATTTCATTTATGTATTGTGAAATCCAGGACCCCATGACTTCAGGATTTTCGTTTCCCTACCAGTGGGGACCAGTGGCCGAAACACACATGGGGAAAACAAGAAGGGAAGAGAGGAGGGTAATAGGGAAGAAAGGCTTATGAAACAAAAGTAAAGAGAAATAACCTTTATATTCCAACCTAAAAGAACTTAAACGTAACATGAAAAATGTGAGGGGATGAACCTGGGAATCAGGAATAGCTGTCCTGTAATACTATTGGCACAGAATTATTTCACTCCTGGGACTGATTTCCAAACATGCAGAACACTTAGTTCAAATGCATAAAAGCTGTTGGTGCACAAAACCTTTGGAAATCATGTCTTTTATGTTTAAGTTGTTTTTCGTCTCCCCCCTCCCCTCCCCACCCCCCAGTGGCTGAATGTATTTGAGGAGGCCAGCTGGATCCAATTGCTAGGACAGTAGTATTACACTCCCCACGCCCCCAATTTTTCTCCTTTTACATCAGTATATTGGCAGAAAGGTTATTGGCATCATTGCCCAGAGCCAAAGGTCAGCATGAAAAAAGAACGTGTGAATACTTTTATGAAGAAAACCCAAACGGCAAGTTAATATTCCTACTTTACAAAACTATCAAAACTATTTTTTTATTCAAAGTTAGATTGATGTGGAATCAGATTCCAGATTCTGGAACATGCATGACGTAGAAAGGTCAGGGGGAATGAATATTCAAGATTCAGAGGCAAATTCAGAGGCATAAGCTTCCCACACATTCCATCCAAGACAGAATTTTTCCTTTCATATTCTGCTGGTGGGATATTATACATTGGTTGTCAGTGCTAGGCTCCAAAGTGCAAGTTTGTTTTTTAAATTATGCAGTTCATGGTTCTAAAACCAAATGTCCCACCAAGCCACTTACTTACTTTTAAATGGCTGGGTTTTTTCATTTGATTCTTGCGTTACGACACATGGTGGGATGCCCTTCAGCTTGGAATAGATCTGTCCATGACTTGGTGTCACAGGAGTCTCAGTGGAGTCCCTCTTCTGCTTGCTTTGAAAATCTGCCAAAGTAAGGTGATATTGAAGGCCAGTTGTGCTCTGGACTGTCGGTGGCACAGTGTTTATCGTGTCAGTGTTTCCATTTGATATTTGAAGAGCTTACATGTTCCTGTGTTTTTTTTCTACGGGGTAACTCAACAAACACAGGCTAGGTTTAAAAAAAAATTGAAAGCTTCCTGTCTTCTTATGCCTAACATAACTGCCAGAGGCTACAGACCCCTCTGTTCACTCTTTACATCAGTGCATCCACACTGCCTCCACCTATACCAACATAACCACCTTTGATAGAAGAGGAAAGAAAAATCATGCTCAAAATTTACATTGAGAGGAAGTCCAGCTGTGATGAGACCCCTCTTACCAGCAGCCTAAACTAGCTAAGTTGTATAGAAACCTCCAGCTTTTTACTTACAGTGGACCAGTTCACCTGGAAGCAGAGTCCATTAGCAAAATCTAGCTGAGAAAAGAGTATCAACACTAATTCACGTGTCCTAGGAAACCGCCAAGGGGCATTGGTGACTTTCTGGTGGTTGCATCTACATTTAGCTCCTTTCAGAGAAGGCCTGTTTTCTTAGAGCTGCTTGGTTGGCTTATTCTCAGCGCGTGGAAGCTGTCTTCCTCTGAGGATGCCTTGCCAGCTGATGTGGCTTCTCCACGTTTCTGCTTAGGGGCTGCTGAGATGGTGTGTTAGTGAAGAGCCCTACAGCTGCCTTCAGTCCTTCTTGCTGCCAGCTGGGACCTGACAGGAGCGTGATGTGACCAAATTTGCTATTTCCATTTCTAAGCTAGTCTAGTATCTAGGGTAAACTCAGCGGATAAGCCTTGCTACCTCTATTTGCTTGGAAATAGCCATTCCAACAGCAGCCTGTTTTTTCAAGAAAACTGGCGCAAGTCTGAGAATTACAGAAGCTGGGCTGATTCTCTCACAGCTGAAAGAAGGGGTTAAGAGGCTAGCAATGCCAAGGCTCAGCGTAGGAAGAAGAATTCACATGTGACAGGAATTATTTCCTTTGGCAAATGCCTTTGGCAAAGGTGAAGGAGGTAGAGAAATGAACAGCACCAGTAGGAAACCCCCATACCTGATGTGGACTTTGCAGGTCAGATAGTTCTCTGAGATGCTCCATTTGCTACTTGGAAAGAGGGGGAGGTGGGGGTGGAGGGAAAGGGAATGGCCAAACTTAGACAGCTGCAATGAGTACTGGCCAATTTCTATATGATCCACTGTCCACCCCCAGCAAAAGACGTGTGAAGGAGAAGGAACATCTGTGCTTCCCTCATCCTTATCTTGCCCTTTGGGACTTGTAGCCAGTCGGTCTAAAGCTGTTGTAACTTATCCTGGGTGTAAGATCAGCACAGACAAGCCGTAACTGGCACCCAAGTGAACCCACCTTGGTTTTGGCTCAGAAGACTTCGATTTTCATCCAAATAGTGCCTCTCTGCCACTAACTTGGCTTTGCTTAGATGGACCTAACTGTAACGTTTTGTAAAAAAGTAGCCAGTGAGGCTTTGCCAAACCCAAACACACTTTCCTCTCTGGATAATCCTACTGTTCAGCTATGGAAAGTCTTGAACAACTCATCATGCATCTCATGGACAAACAGTGACATGCTGTGAATCACTACAATCACCTGGTCTGCTTGAATATTCCATATTTGTCAAATGTAACATAGGCTTGTGATACCGATCTTTTATGTTTTTTCTCCAAAAAGAAAGGTTTTGTTTCCAGAAAACAGACCTGGTTTTGCATCTTATGTGTCTGCTTTGTTCTAAGGCCATGGCCTTTTCATACACACTTTGGATCCTTTTCCACATCTGCATCTTTTTTTTTTTTTTTTAATGTGTCATAAACATGGTGCATAATTTTTGCTTCTTCTGCACTATTTAAATAAAGCAGGCCATTAACACCAAACCACATCTTCTTTCACAAGTGATCTTCAGATGCAAAATACAGGGAAAGTAATTGTTTTTCCAACTATAAGAAAGCTTTTTAAATGTATTAGCACATGTGGGTCTTGCTATACAAACCTTAATTTTTGATTCATTTTCCTTCACAAGTAACTCGTTTGTTTTCAAATCCCAGTGCTATTTTCTTCTCTGAAGAAGGTCACAAGAGGTTCAGTAATGGCTAAAACATCAGCAATAATTGGGAAAAGAAAGTGTATTGTTCTCTGGAAAGAGTGAGCCTTACAAAGAAGCTGATTTTGAAAGCCTATGCTACTTCAATATTGAGGTTAGGATGCAGTTATGGAATAAATTTGCAACCAACATCACAATGCTCAGCATGACTAATTATTAACCAAAAAATGTAACTAGTAGTTCATCAAGACTCTTCTTGTGTTTAGAACAAATGCAAGTGCCAGGTTTATTTTTACTTGCTTAAGCATGATGTAAGGTTTCTTCCACTGGAAAATCCCCTATTAGTAAATTTATCTGGATTATATAATATTGTCCGTGGGGCTTTTTCTTCTCCTGATGACTTGTACCTACGGAATTCACTTTATAAACAAAATTCTCAGCGTGTGACTTCAGTGGCCGTTGTGCTCAGGAGTAACCCCTCTCTGACACACTTCTGCCCGCGCTGCCTGCAGGCAGCGTCCAGTCCGAGCCTGCTGTCGGTGCACGCTGACGGCACTGCTCACGGACGCCTGTTGACTCATCCGACTGGATATACTTTTAAGTGCCTCTGTTTGAAATTTGTTGAAAAAGCCAGGAGGAAAACATGTGTAACTGCTTACTTCCCATGCACTGCTCCGCAGCAGCCGGCAATGGCCTACCACAGTCATACCTCACTCCATGTCCCACTTGAGCCGAGGTTTGCAAGACAACAGATGAAGATGTCAAACACAAAAAGGGTTGCAGCGACTCTTCTAAGACCAGGAAACTTCGGCTCACCAGAGTGGACGGATAGCTGTGTTAGCTGCAGAAGGGGCCAGTTTTCCAAAGAAGCAAGGTCTAGAAGGTGGGCTGAAGGGTCCTGAGACTTGGCCTGCAGGAATAATCCAGTCCAAGGAAAACGCTTGAGACAGTGTAATAAAAGTCTTTTAATTAAAATGAATAGTAACACTGCACTGCCTTTTTAAANTATCCCTGGAACAGCTCACAAGTTGTTAGTAGTTAAAAAAAAAAACAAACCAAAACAACAACAAAAAAAAACAAACCAAAACAAAAAACAGGTGAGGAAAAGGACCTCTTTAAGATCATCTGTAAAGAGCGTTTTCCCCCTCAGACTTCAGAGGTCCAAGTTTAGAGAAGTCAGGGTTTATTTTCTTTGTATTTTCTGTTGAGTATATGTCAGGAAGACAGTTCTACCTATCAGATTAACTGCATTGTGCTAGAGTTGAGGAATCATGATGTTAAATACCAAAGAGACCTACAAGACAGGAACATGGTTATATTTGTGTCAGAGAATTTAATCCTTAAAAAAATATTATGCTCTTCACAAAAAAAAAAAAAAAAAAGATAGATTCATTTACAATTTTTGTTTTCTATAAATGAAAGGAAAAAAAAGTGTGTGGCTTGGTTTTTTTAATAAAAAGTTATTTTTACCTGCACTGAACTGCTGACTGGTATTATTCAAAAGAATAAAGAGAGCTCTTCCTTGGGGTAATTCCCAAAGGGGCCCAATTGCAACTGGGATATGTCTTGACCCCACTTTGGAGGACATACAAACAAACAGGCCTCCAAAAATATCTGCCTGCACCACCGGCTAACAAATAAATGACTATTTTCTATTGGAAGAACCATCACCAGGGGAGAAATAGGATGCTCAGCAGAGTACTTATCATCCAAAAAGTCCAGATAAATTCAATCTGTTTTCATGGTTGGATGGAAAAGAGTCCCTTTCACGTTCAGTAGACTGGTGATGATCCACTCTAGGTCCTGCTGGGTTACCATGTACCATGACCTCGCGTTCAAAGGCTGGGACAGAAGAATCTTTCTAGTACCAAATGCAGGTGTCTGGCAAGTACTGCAGTAGCTTATTGCAATTATTAGGAATACACATTTTCAAATGCAACTCTTAACTGCAAAATGCCGTTGTTTTAGAAGCTGCAGCTATTTCTCAATTAGAATCATAGAATCACCTAGTTTGGAAGGGACCTTTAAGATCATTGAGTCCAACCATCAACCTAACACTGCCAAAACCACCACTAAAACATGTTCCTAAGCACCACGTCTACCCATCTTTTAAATACCTCCAGGGATGGCAATTCCACCGCTTCCCTGGGCAGCCTGTTCCGATGTTTGATAACCCTTTCGGTGAGGAATTTTTTCCTAATATTCAATCTAAATTAGGTGAGGATGGCTGTGATAACTGCATGGAATCTGCTCTGCAAGACAGATCTCCATCTTCTCACTGCACTCGTCTGCAAAACATCCCACCACAAAAGCCTAAACAAATGTCCTCAAAATAGAATGCTGCCTTTGGACTCGGCTCTACGTAAGACTAGCAGAGCCAAGACTGTGGGTTTGCCACATGTCCTGGAAAAAGGGCAGCAAATTCGGGCCATCCTAGGGCTAGTGGCCAATTTGTTTCTCAAGACTTCCTTCCTTCTCAAGAAGGTTAATAATCTGCATCTCACCCGTGCTCCAAACCCAGCCAGCTGCATGATGTTTTGGAAGGGGAACCAGAAGTCTTTGCCTTCCCTTACCAGAGGAGTTTCTCTTTTTGGCTACTCTGCAAGCTCTAGGTGCCCTTAAAGCCAAATGCAGCACAGATAAATAGCAATGAGGATGACCTGGCTTTCATGTAAGGATTAACACTTTTCCAGAGAGATAAGAGACATGCAGGCACAGTTTCCTTTCCCTCTATTGCTGCCTTGGCCCACTCAAAGTCCTGCAAACAAAAATTGGAGAACTGCTGGGTCAGCTCCTGCCATCCGCACAGCTCATACAGAGCAGGGGAAAGTCAAAGGGGGCCAGCATCCCACCCAGCCCCATGGCTTCTCACACCTACCACCAGCAGGTGTGGACCCAGATGCATCTTTAAAGGAGTGGTAGTGAGCACCAGGGATCGCGCCACCTCCAGCAGCTGTCTGCCTTCGGGATGCTCGGGTCTGCATTACAGCAATGCAAAGCCTATGCTGTCCCTGCTCAGCCACCGCAGCTGCTCACCCCAGCTCTGACGGGGCCCAGAGGCACATCATGACCCTTCACTTGCACTCTGGCCTAATTGTGACATTTCACTCCATCGCAGCATTCACTGATTGTCATTTATTAACACGGTGGTAAACGTTGCATCACATCCCCCTCACTCCAGAGAGCTTCCCTGGAGAGCGGCATGTGCCCCAGCAGTGCAATAAAAAATTCTTTTTCCCCCTTTTCTGTGGGAAAAGAGCGCCTTGTCTCTGCCAAAGGACATAATTTATGTTTGTGTATTAGGAGGGAACTCATAGGCTCGTTGATTTTTATTGAGCACTGGTGGGAAGCCCCAAGTCTTGTGTGAAACAAACATTCAAGGAAAAGCATGCTCCGTGTACCTATGCAACCTGCCCCTCTTGGTGACGGGTCCTCTGGGTAAAACCGAGGCCATTTAGCTGACCGCATCTGAGACCGCAGGAGAGCTAGGCCGGTGTAATGGGTTCCCTGAATCATTCAAGCCCCACCTCTTTTGTTTAGAAAAATAAACTAGGCTGAGCAAATACTTTGCTGATCACAAAATCTACTGGCAAAATTATTGTATTCTTCATCTTGTACAAAAGGGAAAACAAACGCTGGCAAGGATCACAGTGTGGATATTTATGTCAAATCCAATAAAGGGAAAAAAAACCACGAGCACTAGTCAGCATCTGACCTGATATGAAATCAAAAGCCATTTTTGTTAAAGTTGGTTGACATAATCTAGAGTAATTCTTAATAAATCCTTTCAACCAGAAAGAGGTAACAAGTTCAGTTTAAACTGTGGGAGATTGTTTCACAAGATTAAGAAAGAAAAATTGAAGGGCAGGATCGAAGGCTATATGAGAGCATAAAAAACAGAAAGGGAAAGAGCAGTGACAGGGCAAGGTACCTCGTGAAAAGGTAACACCCATGGGACAGATGTTTCTTAAACATGCAGATAGTATCATGGGGGTGGCAAGACTTGTCACAGCCTTCTGTTGGGCAGCTGTGAAAGGTCTGCAATACGTAGGAGCAAAAACATCTTCTTAGGTGACCAAAATATGGATTTTGCTTGTGCAAATGGTTTCCTTTCTGCCTGAACTACAATGCAAGAGATTTGCCTCAAATGGTCAAACAGGTGTTGCACTGGAATTACTTTTTTGGGTTATAATAATATAGGCCAAAGCCTTTTAATTCCTCTTGCAGTGATGAAGCAGCTGCCCCTGGCTTACAAGGTCCAGCTAGGTTACCATCTGATGAACATCTAACCAACTTTTGTTTCAAATCAACAGAAACAGTTGCTTTGCAATGTCAACTCTCAATTTTCATTAGAAAGTGCAGCACTCAGCAGCCTGCTCCCATCTTTTTTTCATTGGGAGTGAGAAACAGTGTTTCATGAGAGCTGAGGTTCAAACTAATGATACAAACTGGAGTGTTTCAGTACCAGTCCACCAAATTTAAATATTTGAATTTGTTTGTTCTTATGAAAATTCTCAGTTTTTCCAGAAATTAAATTTTCCCAATGGGTTCCAATTATGTCTGTGTATTGACTGACAGCCGGGCAGAGACACACCATGGAGGGGATGCTATTTGAACCACCTTGTGGCTAACTTTGGCAGCAGCAGAAGTTCTTCATGTCCTAATTCGTAAGTCTTTTTTTTTTTTTTTCTTTTTCTGGAAAGCTTCTTTTAAAAGACAAACTGACTCTGCATTCATGATAAATGGTTATGAACTTAAATCACAGAAAGGAAAGTACCTTTTAGAACTACTTTCTTTTTCTTTTAGAACTTAAAGAAAAGCAGATGACCTTTGCAAAATTTCCAGTGGGACAAGGTTCATATTCCTCAGTCAGAAAGAGCTTGTCCTTTTGTTTCAAAAAATAGGTAGGCAGCTGAAGAAACTGATTAAGAGGCCTTGTCCACAATGTACAGATTGATCCGTTATTATATGAAGAAAAAAGACTGAACAATATTTTGAATTTCTGCATTATAGCATAAATTTATTGTGATACATGGTTCTTCCCTAAACTTGCTTTCTGAGTTCCCCCACCCCATTTTATTATTTTTTTTTTTAAACAGACCAAATGTTTCTATACGACTTTTTTTTTTTTAACCTGTGACTAACCCATTACTAATGAACCAACCTGCTGCACAGAAGATTGCATTTTTAATAATCAAAAATATCCTTTCTCTTACTAGAGAACAGTAAAAGACGGAGAGAGGCAAGGGAATTTCTGAACGCTGCAGCCACAAGAACAGGCTCTTGTTATAAGCACACTTATATATATATACGTGTTCAGGTGGAGCTGCCCTGGGATCAAAGCTCTCCTAAAGGTTTCATGCAGCTGGAGCAATACGCTCTGCTTTATGAATTTGCTAGGAGAGGAGTCTGCCTGCCACGTTACCAGTCTTCAACTCCAAGCCTCTTGACATCACTTGAATATGAACCTTCAGCAAGATACAGCTATAAATTGTGGGGAATCCCTTTTGGGACACTGTATTTGTTGATTCAGGGCTAAGTGACTCAATTTGCTATTTATTTAAACATTCCATTCACCAGTACATAGCCACATAAAATGTGGAATCACATTCTTGTGAAAGTCCTAGAGGCCAGTAGGCCACCGCCCCATGCCAAATTTCACTTGAGTCCAAGCCAGGTTTGTTCAGTTTGCATATACAATGAATAAGAAAATGCAGTGCACATATTACAGGAGATGCTCAGCAACTTAAAGATATTTAATTTGTACCTCAGATTAAGGCCAGAATATTTCCCTTCTCTTGTATAACCACCCGGCAGTGAACACAGGCTAAGGAAGTACACATTAGTTAAAGCATTTAATTAAGACCAAGGCAACATTTGATACCAGCCAAACCTCTATCGTAGCCAGCTCATCAAACCCCGAGCTACAGCAGTATTCTGCTGCTAGAGAAGGGCTGCCCAAGGCACCCAGCTTTCCCAGTAAGACATCTCACGTCTCCAGTTCAGACAGTGGCTCTTCCCTCATATTACATTGTTATCTTAGCTGTGTCCCTGCCCAGAGGTAAAAACTGCTTTACTCTAATGCATGCATAAATATAATTTATGAAGTGTCATCCTTACTCTGCAAGTTACTTTGGGGCAAGACTCCAGAAAGTGTCCTAGAAACATGAAATTAATTGTGTGCTTGCTGGTTTCACTAGAATACTCATTGGAATAGAAAGTTTAGAGAGTATGAAAATGAGTGAAATATTTAACCTGTCCTCACAGGACTTTCCTTTTCATTATTTAGTCTGTTCAAGGTAGGGAAGGATCATACATACACTTCTGTAACTTTTTTTAGACGAAAAAACCAGTTAATCTCCCCCTCTATAGAAGCTCTTAATTAGCCTGCTTTGCTTTGTTACATGGATCATTTTAAAGAGAGGATTAAAACACGCAGTTGCAAAGCAAGCTACTGCAATTGAAGTTAGGGAACGCTTTGGGGAAAGCTTTACCCTACAAGAGGGAATTAACTGTTTTCCAACTGGAGGGTCTGAGCCCTTCTGAGAAGGTAAAAAAAGATACCACAGTCCAGGACATGCTCCCAGTAGTATGTTTCCTCCATCTATAAGAATTCAACTGGAAACACGTACTTTGAAGCCAGGACACTACTTCCCTTGCCCATGTCTGCAAGGTGGGAAGGCAGGTAGGGGCTGGGGAGTCACGAAGGCGTTTTATCAGTCCTCCACTGTTGTAGGGCCTGTTTGTCAGCCTGTACTCTGAATGATTTACAGACAATTCACAAGGATTTAAAGTCTGGCCCCACGACCTTACAATTCACATTTGATACTCATCTCGAGGATCTTACCATAAAAAGTATATTAATACCTTACATTTTGTACAAAGCTTATTTTATAACAGGAGGTACAAGATGAAAAGGAGGTGTGTTTATCTTTCCAATACCAAACTCCTTGTTTATATTTTAAGATCATTAAAAGTTGGTTGAAAAGAAAGAGTACAACTGAGATTCAAGAAGAATATGAGCTACCACTGCTACAAAGCCACCTCCAACCAGTAACAAATGCGTAGCATGTGAGCAGGCGGTGGGAACATAAGAATGCAAAAAAAAAATAGCAACATCTCAAAACACAGAACTTTGGTAAGAGGTATAGAGACTTGCATGAGGGAAATACCATAAGCCTGCAAGCAGAAGTGAATTGCCTGACACAGCAAGGAAGATGACTGACTGGTAGCAGGGGAGGTGGGGTAGGTAACGCAGAGAAAGAAAACAAGTTTCATTAGAAATTCCTAGCCAGGCAAGATCCAGTAACTATAGATAGTAATTGTCACCTACAGTGAGGAAAACAGAAAGAAGCCCAAGCAACCCTCAAAACAGGAAAATTAAGAAGCAAACAGAATTACCATGACTGTTAGATCCATCAGGGCTACCCCAACAGCAGATAGACACCTGGATCTGCCTTGTCCCTTACCTGACTTTGATTTCCCTGCTTCTGTCCAAGTTTTGGCTGCTTCTAGTAAGGAACATTTTTTTTATTCACTTTAATAATACAGGCTAGTTCAGAGTGCATAAACTGGCATTTCCTTCCCTAGCATACATATTTAGAAACAAGCTACCCCACTTAGCTTCTGAGCTAGTTTACTATTATAGATAGAAAATTCTGATCCTTTTGACACTACCTTTTAAAAAACCTGCTCCCTTCAGCTGTACTAAGCCTACAACAAAATAACTTTCTCAGGTCTTTCACTACTCTGTTATAACCTGAAACCCCAACACTTCCTTCCTGATGCCTCCAGAGCCAGCCAACAGCTGTACAAGGTTACCCTAATCAGTGGTAATCACTGCTTCTTATAAAGGTCAGATGACCCTCCCCCCCCATGCCACCCTTTCTTAATGACCCTCTGACTTAGTGAGTGAGTTGTGATGAGAGTACAGGTGGTTTTTACTTTGCCCTAAGCATATCAGTAGATGAGTGTCTTTTATTCCTCAGATGTTACTTGTTTTAGTGACTGTTCAATGTGTTTTTTTCCTCAATGTTTCTGCTTAGTGATTTGAGCCTGGGAAGTTCAGTGTAAGTCTTCTCTTGTGTGTTCTGGCAAGTTAGCTGGTTGTGATGGGCTACGTGTGCTGTGTGGGCACTCCTGCCCCGTGACTGGGGAGGGTAAGGACAGCAGACAGTGTAGCTGAAGAAATAGAGATGCTCTTAAAGGTATTTAGTGGGTGGTACACTTCTACCAGCAGCTTTGCCAAATTCTAAAGTGCAGGGAGTTGAACAGTTCCTGTGGAGGCATCTTGTAGCACTGTATAAACTTACTGGAGGGATGTGCTTCTTCCCTGACAGGTCCAACTGCTTTGAAAGACAGCAGGAGCCTGTTTCTACTCTGTTCTAAATACCATCAGCTTGCATCATTTGGTACCCATATTTTCCCTAGGTCAGACTCAAGTTACAGAGATGAAGGTAAAAGATATTTTAAATTTCTAGCTTATTGATGCAAGTTGGTTGGCTTATTACATCTCTCTCCTCTGACTTCCCCTGTGAATTATAAAGCCACCAGCTCAGTCTTACAGTGTCATTCTCAGAGCTGAGTGGTCAGTTCAACGTTTTCCTTACAACAACAATTAAAAAAAAAAAATCCAACTTTTTTCCTTCATCAAACTCTTTTTAGGTTCCCAGATTGGGAATAATAATTCAGAGTAGCTGGTGTACTTTGCTCTCCTCAGATCATATGAAGGAAAGGGTTCATGGTTATCAAGCAATATTATATGGCTAAGACCAAGGAGAGACTGAGCATTTCTTGAAATATTTGCCATTGGCAAGGGTTGGCTATCACGACGTATAGAAAAAGGTACAGCTTGTTACAGAAATCATTGTACATAGATTTTCAAAAGTGCACCTTCATATTTGGATTTATACAGAGATATCTAAACGGATGTATTTGAAAAATTTTCACCTCTGATTTGCTGTCAATGCTAAGGATGTTACAGTATTTCTTACGAGTCAAAAGTCTTTTTTCCTTTATACGGAAAGTTTATTTTTAAAAAAAGCTCTCACTACTGTAAAGATCAAGTGTCTATCTCTGGGAGATTGTTACATTCCTTTTTCAGGAGCCAGGGCTTAACAATGCTGTAGGAAAAAAAAGAATCTATATGGCAAATCTTGTAGTACAAGTTTTTGTGGTTAACCGAGAAACATGCCATGAGTCAAGCCTTTGGAAACAGTTTAGTAATTAAAGACAAATGCTATGACATAATCATTTACACGCAGCAGAAAGATTTTTAGATTAAATCTGGCCTGACCCATTGCTCAGCAAGTGTTATCTGGGATTCTTGAAAGTCATTCATTTATTTACATACTAATTTGGCCCACATGTTTTATTAAAAACAAAAGCCTACATTTCTCAGAGGAGTGAGCTCTATTCCAGCTCTGGTTAATAAGTTTGGTCAAGCAAGGAATGGACCTGTTCCAGTGGGTACTATATGGAGATACTCATAAAACAACAGAGAAAGTTTTGGCTTTCAAATAACTTTCCCTCCCCCAAACTTACACTCTTTTAAGTGCAGGTAAATGAATGAGTCCTGTTTAGCTGCACTACCAATCATGCACTTGTACTCTACACTTTGTAAATAAGCTGGTCCATAAAGCTAAGTTAGTGGAGAAACCAGCTAAATTGGCTAAGGCATCAGGGCGCTCCTTGAAGAGGAAAAAAGTCTATACATAAACACCGGTCACACACCTATGTGTATGTCAAGACACTGCTGGACGCAGATGTTGCTTCATGTAACCATTCAGCTTGAATCTACCTTTTCTTTCTTGTTCAGCCGGAATTACATTACTACCAGTTCAGCTAGCTGAAATGCTTCTGCTGGGGATGAGCTGAAAAGGGGGAAGGAGTTCTATATGGATGGAGGTTTTGGAAAGAAATAATTCAGTGATTGCTGACAGGGAAGTGCTAGCAAGAGGAGGAGATCAAGGTGTAATATACTGTTGACCTGGCATAGCCAGAAGCAAAGACGTATAGCTGAAAGACTGATGACTATAAAAAAACCTGAATAAAAACAGAGAAAGGACATTTTGGTTATGAAATTCTGGGTTGCCTTCCTTCCCTGCTCTGTTCTTCCATTTTGCCAGTGAGATGAGCAGTGTGGGCTAATGGAAAAGATGGGATTAGAAAACGACAAAACAAATGGGATGAGGGAGGACTAAATTTGATGTTTCTGCAGGAAAACAGGGACTTTTTCCAAATGGAAACATGTTCCCCCAAAGATTATTTTTTCTAGCCAAAAAGTGATCATGCTCCTTTCATGCAGGGCAGTGCATTTCTAAAGGAGAGTGTTGTAAGCAGCTGTCAGGAAGGAAAGGTTAAACTTTATTTTAAGTTGGTTGTCACACATAAAAGAAGCTTCTAAAGACCTAGGCAGCTTCCTATCCTCAGTTGGTGCCTACTCCCACAGAGACATAAGACAGACCAGTACACTGATACTGGGCTGGCGCCCAGTGTCATCTCTCGGCAGGCCTTGGGGAGTACTAGCTGTTAATGCTCCTTTCGGAAGAGAAACACTTCAGAAGACAGAGACTGGGCTGAAAAAAATAAATACACGTCACCTCAGGTACAGGTGAGAGTACAGCTGGACTGCCCCACAGGACTGGAGCCAGCTGCTAATTCCCGCTCAGACTGAGTGGAAACCAGTGCCTGATCCCCCTGTTCTGCTTTGGAAAGTCTCAGCCAGCTATAACGCAGTTGACAGGGTTGAAGTCACATGTGAGGGCACAGAAATTATTTCCCCCAAAACCCCGACGTATTTGGATCTTGTTGCCTTTACAGCACCGCGATTCTCACCCCTTAGCCCTGCGGCGGGCGCGCTGACCTGGCGGTAGCTGTAATTGCAAACGCTTTGTCCGGCAGTGTCGCTGCTCCACTCCTCCGTGGTACGCTTCAAGATGGATATTCGCTTTGTATGGCTCTGCTCGAGCAGCTGGGTGTGCATGGGCAGGTGCTTTTGCAGGACCGCACCGACACTGGTGCAGCTCCTTGAGCACAAGCTTGCCCGTCTCCAGAGTCAGAGCAGCTCATCACAGCGCGTGCACGCTTTGCAAATAAAGAACCGGGGACGCTGGCCCTAAACATTCAAAAAGTATGAAAATGATTGCAGTATAAACTAATATCTTCCAACATGTGTTTTTCATTCTTTCATGCATCTGCAGATCAAACAGAGGTGCAGGAGAGACACCTTCTTAATTTGCTGGTGTGATTTATTTATTTATTTATTTAATTTATTTGCTTAGGAGAAGTGAACTCTGATTTGAAGATGCATTTGCCATTAGTAAGTGCTTGGCACTGGTATGTAAAACAGCTCTTTTCTATCTGTGGCAGCTTTTACCTTTGCTTAAGCCTCACAAACCCAAGATTTACAAGCTAATGAACACTAGCTGACAATATGTAGACGATACCCTGTGCACCGGCTGTTTGGTGTAGATAACTAAGGCTTGTGAGTTTACTCTTAAACTGACTGCCTAAGCCTGGATATCTGCTGAGATACTTTATCCTTTTATGAGGGTGAATCCAGAGTGCACTGAGTAATGCATAATAAAATTAGCTTGAGGAGGGACAAAAAGAGAGCAAAGAGATAAGCACAGTAAAATAAGCTCAAATGACTTCACTGTTCAGTAATGACTCCTACCAAATAACTGCATTGTAGTTTTATCTTTCCAACCAAGATTGTGTTAATGCTCTAAAATTAAATCTCTTGTGAAAGTTATCTGGAATTTCTCAAACAAGTTTTAAAGGGGTTTATTTTTTCATCAGAGGTCATGCCTCAAGAATTTGTAGGAATTCCGCCTGGAAAGTAATAATCAGTGGAAACTGGCAGTCAAAGCTAATTTATATTACTCTTCCAGATAAAAATTCCTTCCGTCTTAGACCTGCATTTCAAAAAAGATGATTATCACTCTTGAGAGAATACATCAGTGAAAAAAGAGAAGGAATGACTAAAGAGACGTCTCTCCTGCATCTGCAGATTTGGGGGTTTATGGTGGGTTTTTTATAATCCTTCCTTCTGAAATGTGTGAAGGACAGACAAAAGGGCAGGAAAGGGAGAAGGAGAGGAATATATGAGGAGCAACCAAAGCAAACTTAAGAAATCAGCTGCCAGGTCATTTTCCAGGGATTTCAGAATAAGTGACTTCAAAGCAGGATGACACTTCATCAAACAGAGATGCTAGAGCCTACTCCTTCTTTTTGTTCTGCTTGTGGTGTTATACCATGTCTGTCACTACTGTATCTGGCTTTCTGTCAATATTTAGTTTAATAGGTAACTGCTGCAACAGGAAAAATAAAGCCATCTCTCTTTAACTCAGCTTAAAGAAGTTTCCACCTCTGCATGCTGGTGGGCCAGTTGTCACTCACTGGCTTTCAAACTTCTCCCCACACCACCAGGCAGAGGCTGAAACGGCAAAGCCCCTAATGCATTTACAGAATGGATCCTGGACCTGTCTGTCCCCGTGTGGGAAAGGGCTTCAAAGGAGTGTGCACTCTCAAGGTCAGAAAAGCACAAGGTGGTACGAAATCAAGATGAGGGCATCTTTGGCAGTGACACCTTAGGTGGCTGTCGCGTACCTTCGCATCTTCCTTTTTCATGTGCTGGCCCTGCTGGCAGACACTGCTTGCCTTCAAAGTCCTGTGGACTAAACTGTCAAAAGCAGTACTAGTGAGACCTGGTGTTTGATGTTAATTATCTTCTGCACTGCTGGTCTTCTGCAGGGCAGCACGTAGTGATGGGCAGAGCAGCCTCTGCTTGGTTTGCCATCAGCCTTGTAACTGAAGCGCCGATCAGCCCCCAGCAGCACCAGTTCGCGTGATCTGCCTGTAGAAAACCATGTTAAACAGCCCCACGGAAAGGCAGAGCGAGGCTGTTTGTTAATTGGATCTCAGTCTGAGACGCTGCCAAATGCCACACAGCCCATATGCACATTACAAACCAATATGTTTTTGCTGTTCTCCTGCATAGTCATGCTAGAGTAGATATTTTCCTGTTCAAGCACAAAGCAGAACATTTGCAAATATAGGAAGCCTTCTATTTATTACAAATTCAGTGTCTTTTTATTGTAATGTTTCGACAAGTTTTTTTAACTTAAATCTGTCAGTGTCACACACACGTGTATGCGTGTGTGTATTTATTTTTTCCACAGAATTCCAAATCGTAATTTTGCTGTAAGGCCATCAATAACCCCATGCACTTCAGAGAGTAGGTAATCCTTTAGGAGTGGAAACAGAAGACAGACTTGCTTCCAATGGTGAGCTCATTCCTAGGTCACCACTGAAAGCAGAGAGAGAAACATGCTCCAAAATAAACAACAGTTTGAACTCGAAAGCATATTTCTTTTAGGGTGCCCAACTTTGCATGAAGGAATTCCTGCAAATTCTCCCTAACTGTTCCGAGGGCTATTTCGGTTTCCCAGGTCATTAGCGTGCGTTTCCAGAGAGCACTGTGACAATGTCCTGACTCCGTGATACATTGCGAAGAGGAGAGTTTAAAAGAAGTACGTAACCAGATCCCTCACAGGCTCACAGTTGAAGCTCCTTGGAGGGGCGAACAGAGAGGTGGACACAAAACCATGTTATGAACAATGCAAATAAAGACCTTGACTTAGTGAGCAAGACAAACCTGAGTGAGTGCCAGGCAGTTTAACTTTTCCTAACCCAGAGTTTTGTAGCAACTGTTGGCTAGCAGACAACTCTGTAGATTTGCATCTGTAGACTCTTGGAATCCTTCTCCAGTTAAGCAAATAAAATACAGTTTCAGGTAGGCTGCATAAAAGTGATTAATGAAAACTCCAAATTGGTTACCCTTAAACAGAGCAAGAAAAAGTGCTTGCTTGTGAAGGTCACACATGTGAGGAGTATCATGTTGTGTAGTACCCGGTGAGGACTTCACGGTGGGACTCCTTACCAGACCGAGGGGTTTCTGTGGCAGAGGAAATCCCAGACATAAAAAATAGGCTATTTTCCAATGACTTTACTTTCATTCAAAGGGCTATCTGCTTTTTGGAAATCCAGGTCAGTGATACAGGTTGCCTTTGATGTTAAGGCAGATAGCTGACAACTGGAAACAGCAGGAGAAAACCCCTCTGTCATAGAGTGAAATATTTGGCTTACGGGGAAGCAGAACAAATGGTTGGATGAGGTCAGATATCCCCAGTGGAGGACTCTAATGCAGAAAATAGATGGCCTCATCTGTAACGAACAGCCAAACCCAGCCTTGATAAGGGGAGTTAGGTAGGAATCAGGACTCATGCCTGGACAAGCACATAGACAGTGACTGCAGTGGAGTGATGGTCCTTTCTCTGACGGGACAGAGGATGCGAAGGAATTGACAGACCTATTAACTCAGTGAAAGGATTTTCACTTGTATGTTGAGGTGTTTGAAAGTTAGGGCACTCTGCTGCTGTTGGGAAATAGGCAGTCTTCAATTTTTCTTTAGAGTTGGATGCCAAATTTTGGGAGACCGATTTCCAGAAAAAAGCAGAAATTCAATATGACAGTGTTCCCCTAATTTGTCATGGCTTTATGAAATTGGTCGTGCTGATTTTTTTCCAAGTTGATATATTTCTTTTCTGCATTTTTGAATGAAAATGTTTTAGTATTTGATAAGCAAAGTTGCTTTTCATTTAAAATATCGCCTACTTTTATTAAAAATAAAAATTGTTAATTTGAAACAATGGAAATAGAACAGGCCAACGAATAAGAAAAGTTATTCATGCATTTGTTTCAGAGACCTTAATCTCATGTTATCCCCCTGACTCAGGCTCAGATTTGTCCTGCTTAGGCAAAAGTATGCTTATGGGGTTGAAATCTGTGTCCACTGGGGGACTTCTTCCTCTCTCCCAAATGGAGGCACAGGAAACTTGTCTTAAATGTATTTCCTCCCATCCATCCATCTGCCTTAGAGACAAGGGGCGGCCTCCATCCAACTCATTCAGTGATCTGCTCTCAAAGGTCTTTTAAAATATGCTGTCAAATAAACAGATTATTTAACTCCTGCTAATCAAATCAAATAACCCATAGCTATCTTAAAAAAAGAAAAAAAAAAGACTTCCTCACACAGTGATTTCTTCATTCCCAGCTCTCTAACTATACCTATCGTCAGTATCTAGACCTTTGTAGCTATCACCTCTTATTCTCTTTATAAGAATAATTGCAACGATGAAGATTAGTTAACAAAATAATACAGCTATGGGGATGAAGTAAACTGTAAAGAACCATAGGCATTAAATTTAATAGGTAAGCCAAAGCTGCTGGGAATAAAACTTGTTTGAGCAGAAGGTACCTACCTGCCTCACCCTGTTAGAGCTCAGACACAGTCATAACCTCAGATGTATTAGAGGGGATCTGCTGAGACCATCCAGACACATTTCTTGCAAAGGACAGCTTTGTAAGTAATTTCTTGGCTTCTGACTATCCTGGTAGAGACACCCTGAACTGCTGGAAAGAGAATGGCTTGTCTCTGCATTCACCGCCAGGAGAGAGAGACGCGCCACTGGTGCCGTGGCAGTCTGCTCTTTCCTGAATGACTTGCTACCTTGTCCTTTGCCTGATATTCCTCAGGGGGGTACTTTGCCACCATGCTTCCCTGTTACTCTTGGTCTTTTTTATTTTTTAATCCCTCTGTTTAAACCGCAGTCAGTCTCCTTTGAATCATTTTGACCAAGGGAGCAAAAACCTGTCCTAGTAGGACTGAGGAAAGACACTATGAATTTCCCAGTATATGGTAATTGGGTGGGTTTAGTACCAGTTGCCATTCTAAGAGGTTAAATGAAGAGTCCAGCCATGACTAGTGATCTTTGGAGGTTCTTCGTAGACCCTGTGGCTGTGGGCTTGGAACCTGGGCTTCAACCTGAACTCTCCTTGCCCATGCTGCCTGTGTCTGATCTCCACCCTGGTGCGAGCAGACAGGCAAAGCAGTTCCTCAGGTGGGCAAATACAAATGCAGTTTTGGGACTTGTTTGAAACAGATTCTCACTGCCACAAGTTTTGAGTGATCATATAGGGGATTTAAGAACCTTGGTATGGTTAACAAACAGTACAGACAGGACCTTGGTGAACGTTCAAAAGCCCATTTAAAGTCTGTTTCTGTGGTTTCTGAGAAGGCAGGATGCTTTTTAAATTTTACATCCTCCTTTCTTCACTCTCTGCCCTGACTACTGCAAAAATACACTGAACTCTTAACTCCCCCTTCTTGTGCTGGCCTCCCACTCTCCAGAGCAACTTTGACATTTGTACCCGCCTTTCAGCAGAAAGCTGGAGAGTCAGATGAACACGCTGTATTCTGTATTTATTTACTACCAAAGTGCTCTCAGCATGGTCTCCACTCAGGATGAGGGGAGAGATGTTCACCCTGGAAGCTCTGGCCAAGGTTTTTTATGGGTGATATAATCCAGTCGCAGATCCTGATTTATGGAAGAGAACCAAGCTGTGATGAGCAAATTACAGCTCCCACCAGATATTCCAACTTTTGCTTTCAGGCAGGAGCTTTTAGGACTTGATTTGTACTTTCCTGAAAGTGGAAGTATTTCCTTGTTGGGGAATGGGAGAGGAAGAGAGGACTTTTTTGGTGTATATTAAATTTTTTTGAAAGAGGGCAGTAGAATAAAGAGAAGTCACTACAGTTCAGTTCTGGTTTTTCTGTCCTTAATAATTTCCCACCAGACTGTTCTTTCTGTTCCTTATTTCTGCCTGCTCCTGCCCTGTTCCTGAACTGTTACTGGCTGCACCAGAAGGTGAATCAGGCTTTTTCGTTGTATTTACATTTTAATAAAGAGTGGTGGTTATACGAGCCCATATTGTCCAACATCGCTCTGAATTAACTGGTGAAAATTTTTGTAAAAAATCCTGAACACATCTGGGAATTTATGGCATTGAAATATGATAATAAGGTGATGATTACGTTCCTATTTCATTTTGAATACTGGTGATGCTTAAGGGGAGGCAGATCCTGTTTTAACAATTTCTGAAACCTCAGACTGTTTTCACCATTGGTTTCTGTCTAAGTTCAGGACTAAAAACGCCATTACAGCATTTAAAAACTAATTTCAAGGTATTTTAGGCAAGGGAAGCTACCAACAAATTATGATATACTATTTCCAGCTCAATTATATGTATAGGCTCAGTTGACTATACAAGTTGTCTATTTCTCAGAGACCCTCTCCAGAAGGCACTTCTGGAAGACCTGATGTAAAAGGAGTTTTAAAGGGATGACAGACTGGATGGCTTATGCGATGGACACTTCAGGTTAGTAGGGGTAAGGGATTAAAAATGAGAACATTTTTTACAATTATAAAATCTTGTAGGTGTATCTAGAAAAAAATTCCTGAGGATCACTCATCATTAATTCTGACATCTACAATATCTCCATGAATTAATATTTTCCTATATAAATTTAAAAAATTTACTTAATTAAATAGTTTTTTCCAAAGGACAGAATTGGTAATGTGCTATGAAAAACAAACAAAAAACCCCGAAACAAAACAGCAGAACCCAAGAGCTTGCTATTTCCCAACTCAATCTAACACTCTACATTTCAAAGTTTCAGCTTAACTATTGTGTCACAGGGAGGTTAATATCTGGATTTTTTTTAAAAAAAAGAGGAAAAGAAATGGATAGTAAACATGGGTTCTTGAATGAAATCTTGTTTCAGATAAGAAGTGATCGTGTCTTTTTTTAAAATCTGTATGTAGGAAGAAGTAAAATGATTGCCGCAGCGTTTAAAAATAAGCCATATGATATTTTGGGAAAGAATCAACAAATACAACCCTGGACTTCAGGAGGGCTAACTTTGGCCTCTTCAAAGACCTGCTGGGAGGAATCCCATGGGCTAAGGCTCTAGAAGGAAGGGGGGTGCAAGAGAGCTGGTTAATATTTAAGCACCACTTCCTCCAAGCTCAAGATCGGTGCATCCCTAAGAGCAAGAAATCAGGCAAAGGAGGCAGGAAACCTGCATGGATGAGCGAGGAGCTTCTGAAAAAACTCAGATGGAAGAAGGAAGTTTACAGAATGTGGAAAAAGGGACTGGCCACTTGGGAG
>VYXH01009037.1:247900-295458 GCA_013397275.1 Burhinus bistriatus
CCCACCCACCCTTGCGCACTAAGAAATCTAGCTGTCACATGGAAGTGGAAGGGTGCAGTACCCATAGATGTTGCACAGCTCGACCTCTAACTGAATGCAGAATCAATCTTAATTTTTGTTCTTTGTTGATTCACCCCAGAGACCCCAAAGACTCCGTGTAGCTCCGTTTCGGAAAATTGGGGCATTTATATTTTCTGCTTTTCTACAACTCTCCAAAAAATATAATACATTTTCTAACTCTCTTATTAGAAATATTTTTTTTGGTCAACTTACCCTTAAGATGCTATTTGGTAACTTGCACTCCTTATGTGTAAATCTGTTTCAAAACCAGAGCCCTTAACAATCACATAATTTTATTATCAATATTGTCCTATTCTAATTCATAACAACACTGACGATGCCACTGTCAGAGGAAGCTGACCATAGTTTAACAGATGTGAGCTTATTATGCACTCATTTCCTGATGCAATGAGCTAGAAACTACTTTTTTTTCTGCATTATACCAAAAGTTAGAGAGGTATGGTGAGATACAGCGGCAAATCTAAGTAATGTTTTTGAGGGAAGGTATGGGTTTGAAAGATAAATCTATGCAGGGGTTGGAAAGCGGTGTGTGCAATCAGCCAGTTCCAAGGGCAACACAAGCTTATTTAGTCTATAGCAGATATTTCTAATATTTCAGAAAAACAAAATTAAGGTGACTAATTTCTATTACCAACCGAGAGATCCACCCCAACTTGTCCAAATCCTGGGAGGTTTTGATTCCCTTAGCGAAAGTAACTGAAGCTACATCAAGCGTACATATCAACTGTCTGTTACATGCAGGCTTTTCAAGAAGAATTCAAATGAAGTCAAAGCTTCCAACTATTAACCTAAGAAGTATTCAGAACTAATCAAAGAAATTAAGGAGCTGATGGACACATCAGCATCCTCTGAAGTATTACAGGATATCTAACCACTCATCAGAGGGCTGGGTTTATCAGTGACTTCTGCTGAGGATCCACTTCTGGCACTTGTTTTCTGTTTCTTCTCTTGCTTTTTGCTCCCTATTGTCAAGAATGACTACTCAAACCATGGTTCCCCTTCACCGGCCTTTGTGGTGTGTCATCCTGGATTCCTTATTTTTCCACACTGTCAAAACCCCCCAACTCTTTATTTCTTCTCAGCCTTCACACTGTAACTGAGGGCTCCCCCGTCTACTCCATTATGCCTAATCTCAGCCTCTGAGACCAGATTATTTCCCTTTTTCCTATGCAGTGCACCCATCTTTATTGGCAAAAAAATGTAAAATCTATTCCTTTCTTTTCATCTTTAGATTATAAACTTTGCCCTTCTCTTATCAAACTAGCATTTGGCTTTTTGCTACCCAAATTCATTCCTGTCTCAGTGACTTGAATACTACTGTTTACTGGGAACAACCACAGTAGAAATAATCAACCGACATCCCAGCCCAAGTTTGGGTCATCAGACTGTGAGATGACAAAAAGATGAGTCTCGCCTGACGAAGCTCAAGTCTAAGAGTTTGGCAACAGACATAAGCGAGTAAAAACTACAGAGAGTAGGTGGAAGCAAAGAAGCAATTAGATTGTGATGCTACATTAGAAGCAGTAACCCCAGAATCAACATTTCTGATGTGCAAAGACAAATCTTAATCTTATAGTTAAATCCTGCCCAGAGATTGATGATTTAGGAAACTTCTATAGGAAATTCTACTGAAGAAGGTACTAAAGTGCTCCACAGAAAGATGGGCATATCAGCAGAGAAGGTGCAATAACCAGAAGGGTTGAAATGGGAAATTATGACGCTAAACCACACAGAATATGGAAACCTAGACACAGACCAAGATTGTTCTTTTTGGTCCTGAATAAATAGAACAATCACAAAAAAAATATAAATAAGGGGGTTGTTTAAAAGTATATTGCTGCCATATGAGTATGCCAACAGGTAGATTACTTTAAAGCCACAAGGTCATGCTTTGGAGAGCATAAAGGCAATAAAAGACAGAGAGAAAACTCTGCCAGTCTGTCCCACTGGTGTCTTAAGCTGTCAACAGGTACACTATGAATACACACAAATCATACGGATAGCACATTTTATATATTGCCTTTTGCTGTCTAAGGGAAAAGTGAAATCACAATGAGGCTCCCCATCATGAATGAAGGGTATTGAAGTAGCCTGCACGTGCCCTGGCAGTGCCACATGACATCATAGGATAGCTCAAGATGGATTTCATGTTGATATAAACCGCTGTTTAATTTCAGGAGTATAGGTATCAAACAGCTCTAAGACTTGCTTCATGGACATTAAAAGAAATGTTTACTTTTTCAAGCAATTACTTAACTTTCCCAATTATCCAGAAAAATGACCTCATTGTAGCATGTAAATGTGCTTTGGAGACTCTGTATGTAAGTTATAAAAAAAATATAGCTTTTAAAAATAGATATGCAACAGAATTGAGATACTTGAGCCCTAGGCACATGCAGTATGTATGCAATGAGAGTAAAGGGATCTTTTCTACTGTTGTTACCACTCAAGCCCCACTTAACATTTACAAAAATAAGAATATCTTCTGAGGTGATTATAATGGTATTTACCTCATTTGCAGGTAACCAGCCAGCTGGGATGGTAAATATTAAGCTTTCATACTCTGTGAAAAACAAGTCTTCACTTCCAACCTCCTCCTCCAACCCTCAGACAGCTCCATCTACTTCGTGCTGGCACTTTGCTCTGCGTTAACTTACCATCATATAGATAAGGTTTTGGGATGGGTCCTTATTGGATGAAAGAAACCTGAGCTACTGTATCTCTCAGCCTCTAAACTGAACATAAAGAAATAACCTGGGGCTTTCATTAATTCCATTTACCTTTAAAACTTCTTGTAGGTGGCATTTAGTCATGCCTCACTGCAGGTTTAGTAGGAAGATGGCAGCTGTAATATTCTCTATTAAAAAGGTATTTTGGTGTCTCATACATGATTTGAAAGGTTTGACAGAGCTTCTGCATTTACCATCAACACAAGCACAATTCGGAAATATCTTTCCTGGACAAAAGGCTTGTGGTAGAAACTACTATCAAGCAAAGTAAATGCATGCCTAAAATAAAAGGAACCTATCTGTCTGTGAGCTGCTATAAGGTCACGAATTGGCAGACATTTCCCAAAAATTATTTTGTCCTTACTTGCAACCCTCCATCCTCCATTCAACTGTGTCTTTGCTTGTAAATCCTGCAGGTTTAATCTGTGCAAATTAGGAAAAAGCAGGCAAAGGCTGGGAGAAAACCAGTGATGCCAGACACAAATTGCTTCTCATGCTCTTCAGCAGCCTGAAAGAGCCACGCAGGCACATGTATGTGCAATACACGTGTGAAAAAAATGGGTTATGTGTCAGCTTACCAAATATCTATAGGATTCAGATCGGTCCTGTAGGTATTAATTCTTCCATGAGACATTGCATATATTTTCCCAAATAAAATAATACAGTGGAGACCAAAGGGATAAACTCATGGGTGGCACTGAAAAGTATGATGCAAACACAAGCTTTCCCTACTGTCACCTTCTAATGCTTCTCTGTAAAATATTACAAGGAAAAATTACCATCAAAAGAAGTTTGCATCCAAGGTTTTGAGAGAGCTGGTTAATATGCACAGTTGTCCCAATAAATCGCTAAATGTGTTTGCAGTGAATTCATAAATCACCGTGTGAGGCATTGAAATAACTGGCACTACTGTTTTGGCTCAGTTACCAGTTTTACATCAGGGACTTATTTTCCAGTTTTTTCCTCTAAGTTGCTGTAATCATGTGCTGCAGTTGAATCTAAATTGAATGGCATGCACAATAAATATGCTCCCTCACTGAGATCATGCAAGCACTATAAAATGTAAAAGAAAACAGTGGAAGGCATTGAAGTGCTTCATACTGTGACCTTTTATAAACCAAGAAGAGAAAAACAGCAGAAAAGCAAAATTCGTCAGATTTATCTGCGCCTTTTGGCTTAGTAACAGAGACTATGTTTGCTTGTCTTGTGAGGACATCTATGGCGCAGGAAAAAGCCTACCTGAGCAGAAAAGAAATCCCAGCTCAGAGCCTTCTTTCATCCACTCACAGATGCAACCCAACTGTGTCATTTTCTTTTTTTTTTTTTTCCAGAATCTTACATCTGAAGTGATGACCCTTATGCAAAAGGAGTCACTGGAGTGAGCAGACACTGACTTACAAAGTAAGCAATGTGTTTGGAGCCGAAAGACTCATTCTGTACCTCAACAGCAATCCTGTCTGTCACAGCTTTGTTATCGCTTGATCTTATGCCATGTAAAACCCACAAATCTTCAGAAAGCAAAATAGCTACAAATGCCAGAAGGGACATTAGCATCTCTCAGTCTTTTCCAAATGTAAACAGCTGCAAATCAAAAGCTGATCTTACAAAGTGCCCTTATCAGTGTTTAAAAACAATCAGGATCCTATAACACGAGGTTATCTGCTTTTGGTTCTTGTGTTAACAAGAAAAGCACCAAGCAGGGCAGAGAAAAGTGAGCTGGACTAGCCCAGAGTACAGAAGACTTTGTTTCTGATCCCAAATCTGCCTCCCGGCTTCCCGCACAAAAGAGGCTCCACAAGGAGCACCGTGGAGCACCAGTTACTGTGTCTCTGGTTGTTACTCATCTGGTCAAGTTACAACTGTTTTACAGGGCAGGTGATCTTTTTGGTAAGCTTTCAAGTAAAGCTAATGCAAAGCAGCAAGACTTTGATTGCTATATAGGTGATATATTAGCAGAAGGCTAATTCTTCACATTTCTTGCCTTCCAGAATTGTGCTTCAGCTGAAGAAAACAAAAAAAGCCAGTAGTAAGTGTAAATCACCTTAGCTATTCATAACACTATGTAATTTTCTGAGAGTGCTGTTTTCCCCTATGTGACAACTCCATGCTCACAATTTTTAAAATGCAAAATGATGCACATTGTGACTGAAAATGTACAAATCAAAGTTTATATATATTTAATATATACACACCTACACAAACATACTTGGAGAATGACTGATACTTCTCAATGCATATTAAGAAACATTACAGTCGCTCTTTGCTTTGTAATGGAAATATACTCTTTTTAAATGATGTTTTACTTTTGAAAAACAGAAGCTAAAAATATTAAGCTCTTCAGATTGTAACTGAATTTCTCACTTTCAGACTCTCGACTATTCCTGATTTTATTTTCCAAAGGAAAACTAAACCACTAAAAGTAAATAGCTGGAAATCTATTTCTCTCAGTTGGTCATATAGATACACACCTGTTTCTCACATCTTTAATTCAGGTACTTTTTTGTTTGGTTGGTTTTGTTTCCTTCCATATTGATGCTACCTCTGGTAAAATGAATTCAGATTCATGGGAAAAATTAGGTTGGAAGGGACCTCAGGAGGTCACCTGCTCCATCCTCCTCAGACTAGCGCCAGCTTCAAAGTATTCAAAGTGAGATCAGGTCCAGTTGAGTTGAAAAACCTCCAACGAGGGACTTTTCATGGTGCTTAGCCACTCTCATGATGAAGAATACATTCCTCACATCCAAACACAATAAGGAGAAGCAGAGGTGCTCAGTTTCTTAGTTGCTCAGTGTCGTTACTATAATTCCCCCATAAAGGCACGAAGTTTTCCAGTTGACTGGGAAAGAACAGTTGGGTTTTTCACTAGAACGGGCTGCAGGTTTTGCTCCTACATCCAGGAAAAGGCAAGTGCAGAAACAGTATAGACATAGATAAAGCCTTCGGCAGGAATGCTACTCCAACATAGATAATTCACTATTTGGAAACAATTCTCATTCACCCAGGAGACGTAGACTAACTTTTATCTATGATGGGCTGCATCAAAAGCAGCATGGCCAGCAGGTCGAGCGAGGGGATTCTGCCCCTCTACTCCGCTCTCGTGAGACCCCACCTGGAGTACTGCGTCCAGCACTGGAGCCCTCAGCATAGGAAAGACATGGACCTGTTGGAGCAGGTCCAGGAGGGCCACAAAAATGATCATAGGGCTGGAGCACCTCTGCTATGAGGACAGGCTGAGAGAGTTGGGATTGTTCAGCATGGAGAACAGAAGGCTCCAGGGAGCCTTTCAGTACTTAAAGGGGGCTTATAAGAAAGAGAGCAACAAACTTTTTAGCAGGGCCTGTTGCGACAGGACAAGGGGAATGACTTTAAACTAAAGGAGGGTAGATTTAGACTAGATATAAGGAAGAAATTTTTTACAATGAGGGTGGTGAAACACTGGAAGGAGGTGCCCAGAGAGGTGGTAGGTGCCCCATACCTGGAAACATTCAAGGTCAGGTTGGATGGGGCCCTGAGCAACCTGATCTAGTTGAAGATGTCCCTGCTCATTGTAGGGGGGTTGGACTAGATGACCTTTAAAAGGTCCCTTCCAACCCAAACTATTTTATGATTCTATCTTAAGGCTAATATTCAGGCACCTGTCTCCTGTATCTCGTGTTAGAATCATTCCCATTATGGCCCAAAGAAATTTACCTGCTGCCCATGGAGAACTCCAGAAACAGTGAGCGTACCCACATGTCAAAGTTCCAACCACCTTCACAGCCTGGGGAGTTGTTACAGGACTGAAGGCAAAACTGCCTGGACAAGGCTGCTAAATACAAACCCGCTAGGAATATATCATAGCCAACAGTTGTTCATGCCAGGAACCACCACAGATCCATCAGGATACAATAACAACAACAACAATAATAATAAAGAAAAAATTTCATCTTCAAGGAGGGACCCAAAACACAAAACCAAGGGTACGTTATTTGCTTACTCCCTGGTTCCATAATTTGTAAGAGGAATACCATGGGTGCCAAACGAGTGGCATTGCAACTCTTGCCCTAAGGACTGAAATACCTAAACAGATCATTTGCACTGAAGTAATTTAGCAAATGCCTATAAATAACCCACATGTTGATCTTTGGCTTCCTGCAGCTTGCACCACTATGAGAAATGACTCCAGGAATAATTCCAGAAAAAAGCCCTGTCCACTTGCCGACTTCCATTCTGCCTTTTGCTTTCACATCCACTTTCAGATAAAATTGCTCCTGTTGGAATACCCCAGCATATTGCAATACTATGAAAAATCACATTGCTGCTCTATTTCTCCTGCCTTGGGAAAGGAAAACAATCTTGATATTCTCTTCTTGGAGTGCCTTTGCCTCCACTTTGTCAATGGGTTTGGACGGAGTCTGGAAGAACATTTCTATTCTGCAGAACACTGTAGAAACCCTTATCATTTCACATGTTTTGTGAGTCCCATAACACTCATTCCAGACCCATTGCTGTAAATTTCTTCCATAAATCTGTACTGTAACTTTCCTCAAGCCAGCATTACATTTCCTAGCACCCTCTGCCCCAGTAAACACCACTTTGTTCGAGTATCTCCATTGGTACATCTACTGATTGAATGAAACGAACTGCCTAGTCAATAGGAAAAAGTCCAATGGCAACATAGGAAGTCAGGAAAGACTGGGCAGATCCAGCAGAAATTACTGGGGGAAAATCAAATGCCTGTATGGAAAGTGTTGTAATTTGCTTTTATTCCAGGTCTAAAAGTGGAAAAACTTAAAGCTTCATACTACTTTACAGCGGCGCCGTTCAGGGTCTGCCAATGTTTCCATTATGAACTGCAATTTTCAGGGGTTTATAANTTTTTGTACTATTACAAGATATAAACTTAGAAGGATCTGGGGTATAGCGGATGACAAACAAAACACATGTCAATATCATTATGCTGCAAGAGGGCAGAGATCTTTTTGGTTTGCATTAAAAATGTGAACGCCATTCCTAAGAGACAGGCAGTAGTTATTCTACGCAACTTTGCAATGGCAAGGTCTCATCCAGAGTACTCTACCCAATTTGAGCATCACATGTTAAAAAGGAGTAAACCACAGAAGAACAATAAAAATTATACAGACCTACAAAGCATGACATAAGGAAAGACTGAAGAGCTTAGATTTCATCTAGGAACAGAATAACAAGGGATAAATCGCAACAGTTTCCCAATTTGAAAAAAAAAAAAAAAAGAAAAAGGAGAATGGTGATCACATGCTTTCCAGGTTCACTTCATAAAGAGTAAGAAAAAATGTTTATCTGCAAGAATGAAGTTTTAAGTTACATGCCTGTAAATTCAGATGGCAGTGAAATCATGCAGTGGAATCACCCTCATCCTGATCTGGTTATATTACTTAGCAAATATTTCTGTTGAGTTTGCGTAATTATTTTGAAGTTGGTGGTAAAACATAGCACTCAAATACAGTTTACTCAAATACAACACTCAGATATGTACCCTGAAGTTGTATGACCAGCTTAAAAAAAGCCCACATTACCTTTTTTACTAAAGATAATTTGGAGGGTTTTTTTCCCCTTTGCTAGAGTTTCTTGAGTATATTTTCAGCTTCCCAGCAAATTCAGACTAAAAACATGATACACTAATAAGCAAAAATTCTCACATAATCATGACTTTATATGAACTATATGTGAACTACAGCTTTATGAAATACATTACAATATCATGAAATTTGCAACAAAACAATGCTGTTTTAGCTCTACATTTATTCAATTTTCTTGTCACATTTTATTTGGGACAGAGAAACTAGATTGAGTAGTTTCTCTTTTTTAGGGTGTGACTTTTGTTTCACTTTGCTGAACTAACATAATTTTGAGTGTCTTTTAACTAGCAACCTTCTATAACCTTTACCTAAAGAGTTATTCCCTATATAACCAAAGCGCCAGAGTTATCTACACCAGTTTGAACAGAATTTGGGAATAATTTTTTTCAGTCTTTTGGGAAAGAATTAGGAGTTTCTTCTGAGATTATTAGCAAGAAATATTTGCTGGCTTCTAGTCCTTTCTGTGGTAGCTTATCACAAAGGCTGGGAGCTTATGGTAAAAACACTGATTTATAATTTAAAAGATTATGAAGCTTTTCAAAGCTTCTGACTATGTTTTACATTTGGCTGAGGGATCAGCTGACAAAGCATTTTATTTTATGCACATCACATAAATTTTAAACATTGCTGATTCTTTCCTAAAGAGAGGCTTATCTCCAAGTGGTGGCTGGGGAACCGACCATAACCTTCTGCCCCTCTCAAAGGCTTCTGACATTTTCTACTCCAACTTTGGCCTCTCTAAGTATTACATCTTCTCTGAACCGAGGTTATGAGCCCCAGGGTCTTTCGTCTGCAGGTTATTCACCATCTCTGCCGTGCTCCCTCACCCTCTCCAACCACGTCTCATTGGATTGCATCATGATGTACCTCTGATATCTGCTTCCCAAGTACTGACTGTCAACTTCAAACACTGTCTTGACTCACCATATTATATACTGCTTTTGATTAAAAGACAAAAAAAAAAAACCAAAAACCAAAACGTTGTGCATTTTCATTAGTGATATGAAACAAAGGATAAGATCATTTTTCTCTCTAGAAGGTCATATCCTCTGGGACTGTGTTTCTCATCCATGCATACTGCTGTGACGACACCTCACTCGGTACACCTCCGGTTGCAACACCAGATCCAAACACACTCAAGACCTGGATGGTTTTGTCTCTGCATCTGGCTTGTGCAAGTTAAGCCCAGCTTACTGCTGACTGAACAGGTAAGATCATAACGTACTCGCCGCCAACCAACCTAACAGCATGTTGACAGGCTCACGTTACTCTGATGCTGCCCAGACACGCGATACTCTTGTCATCCAGAGGGCAAACATGCCCCTGCAGGCAGAAGAAACTCCTTGAGCATTTGGCTCCTGCTCCTCCTACACTGAGTCCAAACCACCCCTCTCACCAAGTGGACACGGAGACAGCTGGGCTCCAATCTGAAAATACCTTTGGAAGGGACTAGATACCTCTTCCCAGACAAGACCAAAGAAAGCTCAGAGTGTGCAGCTCAAAACCATTTGAGGGCAAAGACCACCAAACCAGCTTTAGCCATCTGTGATGGTGCAGATTACACTGAAAGTTGGTTTTGCCTTGCAACAATTCAGGAGTCAATTGCTACTAGAGACAGCCTGAGGCACGAGCCACAGTCTTCCTGTAGAAACCCAGGCCTAAGTATAAGGTTGCAGACAGACTTGGTGCACTCGCCTGGTAAAAAGAGGGCACGAAGCCTGTGTGTCAGCAACCATGACGACTGAGCTTGGATTAACACAGCAAGGTCACGCAGAAGGGCACAGGTGATCCCCCTGTTCTTGGTCCCGCTCTGGATGGTGCCCCACAGATCACACTGTTACCATACACACACTGCTCCACGCTGCACCGTAAGAGGACAACACGCAAGACTCAGTCCCCCTCCAGGCTGCTTCCCTGCCTCATTATCCCCTTCCCACCAAGATTTTAACAAAATAGACAGCAGATCGTGTTAGCTGCACAGAACTCATTTTTCAGTCCGGCACTTGAGGTTCCCTAGACCACATCTCACCTTCAGCTAAGAAATTTTCAAGAGAAATAACAAAATGAAGCAATACTATTATAAGCAGTGCTTGGGTGGGTTACAAGTCAAGCTGCTGCTGAGTAAGTTTAATCACCTACAGAGCCCTGTAACCTCCCTGAAATAGCCCAGAATGTTATGAAATGGAATTTGTACACAGAAAGCAAGGAAAACAGACCTTTTAATTTACCAGACTTACAACTGTGATTATGACAATAATGGTGGGTCAGAATGTTCCCATTACACCAGCGGATCTATAATTAGCCCCTAATTTTGTTTTTGTGAGAGTAAGAACATCTTTCAGCTTACCACTGGTTGCTGTATTAATTGCAACACTAGTGCCCCCTACCAGCTGTCAGCATCATGCCACCATTTCACCTACATTTTCCTGAGGCTTAAAAAAAAGGAAAAAAATGAAAATCACACAGCTGATTTGCCCCTTTGACATCCTCCTCTGCTTGAGGTACTATCCAGAAGAAGCAGCTCCTCAGCTGGCACAGGGTCAAACCCCCAGTAACTCCACTCATGTCAGGTTCTCCGCTGATGTATACTGGCATGGTTCAACCGGTCCCAAAGGGGCTACACCAATTTACAGAAGGAACTGGCACAGACAACTCCGCTCTACTCCGCATAGCACTAACAGGTCCTCCTAATTATTTATTGAAAGAACGTTTTATTTTCCTGCTGTACTCTAAAGCCAAGTCCTTCCAAGGTGGTCTCAATCCAGTGCCTGGAGCTGGACGTTAAGCTATTTTTGAATGCCTGCAAGTTTTGTGTGCCACCGTCAGGTAACCTTACCAGCTTTGGCCAGCCAGCCAGAAGTTAAACGCATTCAAAGCTCCGAGTACGACGCCAGGCACAAATCCGAGAACGTGATTTGTGCCATTTAATTGTCTTCAGTAAGCCAAAATACAATTTCAAGTACAAGAGACATCAGTGCATGCAGATGTTATACATGTAAATCACTATAACATACTTACTTGTGGTTACAGCGCTGGAGGCAATTTGACAAAGTAAAAAGGCCCATCCTTCTTAGCACCACTTCAGCATTTGATTAAGTACAAAAGGAAAGTTTTAAAGAAATTGCAGTGAGTAAAATTTAAATGACTCGGGGTAATTACAGTACAGTAATTTTTAAAGCCCACCTTAACACACTGACTGCTACAGAGAAACACTGTATTAAATTTTCTGACGCTTGTGTATGTGTTTCACTACAAGAAGAGAATGACACATCAAATACTACTACACACAGCAATAAATGTAAGTATGCCCAGAAGCATTTGGTAGAAAAGGACCTATGCTATTACTTCTGCTACAAGTGTAACGTAATCTATTGTGTCAGTCCATTAAAGGTCTGTGGTTAAAAATGTGATGGCTGAAGTAGCTTCCTAATGCTGCTTCCTCTCAAAGAACACAGACTGCCACAACTAAGAGGGGGGGAAAAAAAAAAAAAAGTGCAGCATTTTCTGAAAAACTAATTTTTCAGAAATATATACTCCTATAGTAGTAATTTTAATATTGTAAAAATACAACGAAAAAAATATTTACCTTTATTTCCCTGTCTCCCATTTATATCCCCTTTTCCCTTTTATCAATTTCCTCTGGTAAAAAGGAGAGAAGTAGAATAGAAGGAGACAAAAACTCTCAAAGGAACAAAGAACCTTTATGGCTTTTGAAAATAAAACAAAACTTTCCAGGCTGGAAAGTAGGGGAAGCGAGAGAAGAAAAGCTTTAGTCAAGCAAAATTTTTTTGAAAAATAACTAACACAACAGAAATTGTTGCACNCAATACTATCTGTTGCGTTTCAAAACCTCATACAATAAGGGCAGCCAGCCTGCAAGTCTGGAAGGGAATTCAGCACAGCACACGTTATTGGTGGATGATTTCAATATAACCACAAGGGGAATGCATTTAAAGACCCATATGTTTGGTTGGCACCAAATCAAGTTCCATTTAATAACACTGTATTCAGCTACACAACAAATTTACTTACCATACATTTCACATGAGAACTAATTTGCTTGATAGGAATATTGCTGATGTTTATATTGGTTTACTGTAATGAAAACAGTATTTTCCAAACTATGAACAAATACATACCAGTAGTTTTACAGTGGCTTAAACAAAGTACTGGTAGTGCTTCAAGAAGGGAATTTATACAATACATATGTTCCTCACACCAAACATAGTAAGGGGGTCCCACTACGAAGACGGAACTTGCTTGTAACACTGGGAGAGCAGACCTAAGTCTCCTCACAGTCCAATGGGGAGGGCTGCTGAGGCCAGCAAGACTATAGGCAATTCCAGGCTTGACAGCTTGCTATGTCCGAAAACACCTTCAGGAAAACCAAACATGTTATGTCCAGTCCCGCTGGAGTAGAGTGCGACACGAGGCTCTCCTTTCTCATGACGTTCTACAGAAACTATGAAGGCAATCACTTACCCACTCTTTTAGCTAAACTCTAACCCCTAAATTTTAGATGTGAAATGTGAAATTCACATACCATTGCCTATCTGGTCAACAAAACTGCCAAATATTTTCACATACAGAAAAACACTGGCAACTGAGTTGTGCTATAAAAACAGTAGAACATCTTGAGGATCTCACTTCGTAATTCCATGCGGTCTGGCATTAATCAATTGGACATCTTCAGAAAAAAACATATTTCCTTAGTGAAGAAAAAAACCAGTTCTTCCAAGAAAGTCACCTTCAGTGTTTCACAGGCTTGTATTTTTGCTTAGAGAAGCATCGTTTTAAAAAAACAATTGAGAAGGAGCCAAGGATGATTTAATGATGCACTTACTGAAACCTCTGCAACCTGTCTTTTTTGTCAGTTTTCGATATACAAAATCTGCCTTGGCACTTGTAATCTTAATATCCATTCTTGTCTTTTCACCAGGACAGTTCTGACTTCTGGTTATGAGTCACGCAAAATTATAAATACAAACAGAAGCATGGGCCACATTGTTTCCAAAAAAATATGTCAAGATATTATTAAAAATACTGGTAGCAACATCCCTCATTTTTGATCCAGTTCATTACTGAGGAAATTATTTTAAATTAGCACATGGCACTCCACATCACATTTGCATGTGCTGCAGGTGTCCATAGTACAAAAATCTCTTCCTGTAAAGAAAAATCTGCATGGTTCTAAGTGTAAATCTGATGTGATGTGTCATGGGATCAAATATTTCTCCACAGGCTGATTGCCCAACAGGAAAGGGAACCTAAACGACCTTCCTCTCCCTTCCCAAACCAGTGAGGAAGGAAAGGTGCCAGTCAGACAGGCACCTGTAAGTCCTAACTGGAAAATACTCTGATGCATACCAAATAAAGGGCTCATCCCATTTCCAAACCCTGAGATCCTCACTGGGCACTTATTCAGCAGATTTAGACTGTAACTTGTTCAGTAGAAACTGAAAAAAATTCATTTCTCTGAAAGATGCAGGATCAAGGCTCAAGTCAAGATGGGTCTATGGATAAAACATCTAAATTATTACATATTTGGAAAAATCCTATTGATGATAACGCAACAGCTCTTGCCCAGAAGGTCATCAATCAGCCATTACTACTTCTGCAGTGCAAAGAGAACAAAGGGAAGCTCCATTTTAAGTATAAATTAAGTTTGCTGCCAGAATTGTGTATTATATTAACCCGCAAATTATTCTAACTTACACTTCATAAAAAAATAAACCCAAAAGAGAGACCTTCCTCAGATATAAGCATAGCTTAACTAGGCTAGAGATTAGCAATTAAAAATCACAGCCATGGAAGGGAAGGATGGTTGAGCATTCAACCATTCATACTACTCTGGAAGTATTAAATCACAGCCTTTACATTTTTGGCGTACTACTGTGACTAAGGTTCATAATTATTTTGGCCGGCCCCACAAGACCTTGGCTACAGTAAGAACTTCACCCCAAACCCTCCAAACTCAAACAAAACAAACTCCATCTTTGAAGCCAGACTTTCTACACAGATCCATCAGTGGGAACCACAGGCTCTAAGGCAGCAGAGGTTGTTTGCATGCTTGAGTATCAGTATTTGGCTGAAACACGCTCCAGAAAGGATGTTTTACACCAAGATCAACTATGACAGCAGGTAAGCCTTGCAGTCTGATTTAGTTCTGCATATTTTAAAGGCCAAGAATCAGCAAAGTCATGTTTTTATAAATTCTCTACTGTATACATGACAGTAACATCTCCTGATGGCTTTTTTAATTCAAATTACAACCTGATGTGCTTGATGTCTACCAGTATACATTCTGACAAACACCTTTAATTACCACAAAAGTGCACAAGCAACGAATTAATTCTTCCACGGTTTTATTCTGAGCTTCAGAGTATTAGATTATTACTCCTTCATGTTGCACTTAATTTAAAACAATAAGCACTTTCAAGAACCCTGAGCAACATATCCTCCAACCACAAAATATTCGCCCTGTGAAGTAGTGGAAAAGTTGTAAGTATACTCCCTGGTCTATTTTGACTGTCTTCACTATTGTTTTAAGGCCCAGGTTACAAAGTCTCATGTGCTTTGTTCTCAGGAATCTAACTTCCTTGTCACTAGCAATTAATGATCCAGGAATAATGTTTAACACTCATTACACAACTGTTTTTGAGAACTTAAGTTAATAAAGAGCAACCAACTTTTGCTTGCATTTTTAAAGGAGCCTAGAGATTTACACAATGAACCCACAAAAGATTTCAGATGCCTCCTCACCACAGCAGTGTCTACAACCCTCCCATGCTTAACAAAGACTGGAATTTCTATACTTCAAATCAAACCTCTCTCAAGAATGGCAGCTCACTGCTGTGCCCTGGGGAATAAGGGACCTTACTAGATCCATGCCACTAGCTCTTCTAAAGTGTTTTTTTACTCTAACTGTACAGCAAGCACAGTGCTGACCCAAGATACGGGGTACAAGCTCACTTCCCACCTCAGCCTGCAAGGGTGCAGGCTGGTATCCCACACTCACAGGAAATTACTGAGATCAGTGATCAGTAGACTGATGCAGGATGCTCTGTCTTCTCTACTTTAACTGCACCAGTTAAGCATTCCTTAAGGGAGAGATGGAGAATGAGCATAACTCTTTTGCAGGTACTCACCTAAGCAAAGGAAAATCCGGAATACTTTCTCTGTTCTAGTAAATACAATTTATACTAAAAAGATATTAGATAAATTGACTATATAGGTAACTTTTTAAGGCCTGGCATCCAGGTGACCATGCTCAGATGGGCAGAGGAATTAAAACCAGGTGTCACACATCTTTAGCTAACACCTGCCACTGAAGAACAAAATGGGGGTGGGGAAATCACTGCCTTTTCCTTCTGGCTCTCATTTGTAAAGACAAATATTCTCACTCACAGCTCTGTACAGGAAAAGCACTTGTCACCCACATGCTGGGCGAGTGCTCCTGATTAGTTAGTAACTAAGACGTGAACAGGACACTGTTAATCCCATTGCAGTGTATAGAGAAACATTTGAGCAGACAATCTGCTGTTGAAAATAGAACTCCCAGCTACTGTTTCTTGAGTAGCAATATTAAGTTCTCACAATGGAAGGGGGTTTGGAAAACAAACAAACAAAAGTAGAAAACTATATGAATTGGTAATTGTGTTATTTCCTTTCTCTAGAGCACTTTTAACTAGCTGCATCACAAATGAAGCTTGACTCAAGCTTGAAAACTCACAGCATAGGTTTCTCTTCTAAGCTCTCTCAACCTTCTCAGCTGTCCTAGAACGTGTGTCAACCAGAAAGTAAACTACTATTGCTTTCCTCCATCTATGTCTTAACAAATTTCATTCTAACATCATCCACTAGGTTCCCATCTCCGTATTTTGCCATCTGGATCTCATCTTTATAAATACAAGTTACATTCACCCACTTGGCTCGCTTCATCTGTAGCGACTTGTTAAATGGCTTTAAAGTTGATTTACTAAAAAAGCCAGAGTTAAAGATTTAACATGAAAAGAGATTAATTTAAATAGAGAACTTCTTACTTTAGTGTCAAAATTACATTACCAATGACTTCTGGCTTCCCACATTGATCAGCTGATTTCTGCCTTACTCACATTTGTTCTCTGGCTTTGTATGTCTGTACTAGCACATTAATTACCCAGAAGACACCCAAGTTCACAGCAATGATTTGGTCACAAGTTTGAAACATCTGAAATACAAATGTGTAATATTAGAAAATTAGAAAGAAAAAAAAACCAAACCAGTCCAAACACTAGTGCTTTGTTTCTGAAGCAGTATGGAACACACTAACTGAGCCCCAGAGAAGTAAAGTTTAATTTAAACTAGTTTTCCTTACCGAATTGTGTTTTTCACCAAAACAGTACCAAGCTCCAACAAAGTAATATCAATCGGAATGGATTTACTCACTCAGTTATTTCGGTTATATTTTAAAATGGTTTTAAATGTTTGTACTTAAATGCCAAACTCCAAGTCTGAAAGAAAAAAAAAAAAAAAAGACCTTGAAAGAGTTATAGTAGGAACATAAACAGCACGCCAACTAATTGCTCCTGCCTCCTCTGGATCAGTACAGCACAGAGCTGCCTTCATTCTAGTTTATGTTCTCATTATCTTCAGTACATCAAGTGATACAGATCCATGCTTGGCACTGAAATTTTGCAATGTATTCCTCAAAATGATGTACAGGACTGTATCTTTAAATATGGTTTTTCTCCTTCAATTTTTAAGGGAGAAACAAGAGAAAGCCCATGCACAAGAAAAAACCCAGAGCCCTGAGTTTGCTCCTCCTAGGAGTACACGGCATCTATCTCCTTAACATCTTCATATGATATGTAAACATCCTAAAGACATCAGGAGTGAAAGATTAGGGATCAATGGAAACAGCTGCATTCTCTTCCATTCTCTTCATCCAAATCTAGATACAACATGCAACTAGATAGTGAAAAGGGAACTCCTTTTGATCCTTAAAGATTCTATTAAGTACTTCAAACTCCACCCAGCAATCAACAGATCCTCCAGCTGTAGTGCCCTAAGCATTGTTGAGATGCCCTTTCGGCAAATGAAACCCTGCCCTGTGTTCCAGTACCAATTTGAAAATGATTTTTTTTTAATTTTTTTTAATTTTTTTTTTTAATTTTTTGTTTTAAGTGTAGTAAAAAGGGGCCAGTCAGTCAAAATCCTATCTGGGTAACTTCTGAGACATACTGTCAAGTAGCTGGGCTAATTTTGACTATTAAACTTTTCATTTGACTAGAGATGTAACAGCAGGCCCACTGTCTTCAAGGACTAATATTGCCTCTGGCTGCTTCTCAATATCAACCAGCAGTCCAACTTTTTCTGGGCTAAACTTCAACCTGTTTGTCCAAACTGAGCTAGGCACCACCTGGGACACAGAGCCACACCATCCTCAACAAATGGGCCAGGCAAGTCATGCTGTCCTCACTGTAACTACCTGCAGACTGACGGAAAACTCAAATTGAGATGTTCTCTAACATCCCAAAACTGACTGCAAAATTGTGAGATCTGGGACCCCTTTACAGCATGTATCTAACAGATTTCCAATCTTACATCACTATGCATCTCCTGATTAGTTGGCATGTCACTCACAAGCCGAGGAAGATGCAAGAAAACAGATGCAAACTGGGGACTTCACCGTTTTCTGAGAATGTCACGGAATGCAGACCTTTGTAATTGCTTCTCAGCCTGTATCAAGGGAACAAAACCAAACTCTGTATCCGCTGTATTTGCAATTATTGAGACTACAAAAACAACCAAAAGAACTGGGTTTGGCTTGGTAATAATTTCTATTCCCTCCATGATCTTATTTCAACTGTTTTGCGCTATTCTCTGACCTTGTTAAAAGCCACTTTCCCAGAAGCCCGCCACTTTCCCATCTGAATGCACTTGTCACCAAAATGAATTACTACCTTGCATCAGTGGTTCAAATAGCCTGATAGGAACCGCAGGAAGAGCAGAAAATGGTGTAAAACTCAAAATGATGTATTATCGCTAAAATGCTATAACTTCACTTGTCAAGGATTGTAATCAGAGTTAGGCCAAGGCAATGTTAGCTCAGCTGCCTCTGAACACACCTGTTTCAATTTAATTTGTAGTAATTAGGAAGCCTAGGGCACCAGGAAAAAATACTTTTCAGTTACTGTTTCAAATAGCTGGGTTTTCATGTGCCATTTAAAATCCTGTTTTTCAGAACAGACTGCTGACTTGCTAATGCTAGCAAAATGAAATAAAGCAAAATATTTTTAGCAGCAGGAAGTTGTTACTTGCTACTGCCAATTACATGCCTTGTACTTGAACAGTGAAATTTTTTCCCCTTTGGTTATTCTTCAAGATAGGTAAAAGCTGGCTTAGGTCTCAGTGCATGAGGATTCAAACAAAACTTAGTCCCCTGGAGTTGGCCGACACTTCTGAAGTCATAGCCAATACTGGCAGCAATCTGCTGTGACAGTGTCCTAGATCCACTCTTCAGAAAAGGGGGAAGGAGAAGATTAAGCAAGAGACTTGGATCTATTGACTTTGGCAAAAGGCTGAATACCTTGTCATGCTAATAAAATTACTGAATTTGGGGAGGAGAAAATGGGGCAGAGGGGGGGGAAATAAAAAAAGCATTAAAATTACATAAGAGTAGATATTTATACTCTGAGTTAATTTATCAAACTGACAAAAAGATGAATCATCCACCATTAAAATAACGGGATACAAGTTTTCTTTATATCACAATCATTATTTACAACTCTTAAATATTCATGGAGGAGTCAAGTGTCCTCATCTTTTAATTTAAAATGTGATCTTGCAGGCCAAAATAAAACTGTTGGCAAAAATAAGTTTCTACAGGAACAGTGCCCAAGGAATGATTTCTTCAAAAACAGCATAGATCTTAACAATCATGATGGCACTTTTTTTTTTTTTTTAAATGTACACTATAAACCACACAGGGCTCAAGCAACTTACATACAGCTAGATAGCTGAGTAACAAACCAAGGAGAGCTGGTAATAAACAAGAGCCTGTGGTATAGCTAGACACAGCTATGACTTTTAAAAATGTAACACAAATTTCAGTTAATTTTGAGGTGACATACAACTGTGCTTTGATGCAGGTTCATTCCCACATGCTGAGAATCCAACTGAAGCCAATACAGCTCCTCTCAGTGAACTAACTTGAATAGATGCATATATTTCTACAAGTAAAAGTCCACTGTTTTAATAATTGGCCGCCTTCTGCTGTTATGCCATTAGAAAGACAACCATATCACTGTATTTTTCCATCTTTGAACACACATCAAAAAAAAAAAGCTTCCTGAATACTGTTTTGATTATTTAGGAATGGTTTTAATATTTATCAGTCATTATTTTCCACAGACTGACATGGATGCGTACTTAAAAACTGGAGAAGAAAACAGAAAAAGAAACCCATATGATAAAATGAGTGTTAATAGTCAGCACCATCATTTCACCACTTGAGTGAACTTCATGGAATTTAACAGTGTCTACCTGAAGCTGTGCTTAGATAACGTATATGGGACACCCATATACACACCACACATGATCTTAAACCACAAAAAAATCAGAAAGTATATGAAAGCTGCATCTTCTTTTATTCGTTTGTCTTTGCTGCTTCAATGGGTAATTTCTTTACAATCCAGGTTTTTAGCTTTTCTATTTCAGTTCTGCTTAACTCATGATTAAGGTTTGGAAAAGTATGAAGTGATGTTGATACTCCCAGTGACTTTAACATCTTGTTGGTTTCTTCACCCCATGAGTAGAGAACGAGTTCATCAGCAGTTCCATGACACTGAAATAATTCTGGAAGAACACTTTCATTTCTTTTCAAAGCCTAGATGGAGAGGAAACACTGTAAGACATATCACTAAAAATTTTAAAAGGATAGTTAAAATTACATGGTGACAATTTATGTAGCATTTCATTTATTAATCTGCGTTTTAGTGGTCATATTGTACTATCTCTACAAAAGCAAACAAGGATATATTGGAAAAAAATACTGCACTTCAAACTCCAATGTGCAAACTCTTGACCAATGATAGGGTTTACTTTAAGGTCTATAACCCTCTCCAAGTAAGAGAAATAGAAAAAATTCATGACAGCAGATGGAGCCCATGAGTGTTATAATTCATCACAAACTTTCAAAGAATACTTACACTTACATTGACTCTCTAATAATTAAGCACAACTTGCAAAACATTTAATTTGTTAATCTGCCTTCTACACTGACTTTGAATAAAATAACTGTTTTCTGTGCAAAAAAAGCAACAAAACACCATGTGAGGACAGCTTTAAAGCCTCACTTCCCTAATACTCTGCTTATCTATTTCTAGGAAATGTCAGAAGTTTAGAATATTAATTGCCTCAGATGAATAAACACGCTATACTCAATTATCATGTTTTTCTTCTAGCTAAGCAGGTTTTCTCTAAAGTCTACCACACACTCACCTGGTAAACAGCAGAGTCTTTATTGAGAAAACTAGACAAAGCAAAGACTCCTGCCAGATCTCGATGAAACCTATATGCTAAATGCATTGCCATTCCACCTCCCATCGAAAAGCCTCCTAGGATGCAACAAAAGAAACAAAAATTGGATTTTGCTATGTGTCTTTGTAACCCAGTAGACTTGTTTCTTTTATACACAATGCAATCAAAAAACATCTTGAGGAACATAAAGGTTACAAGGATCTTAAATCAAAGCATGATTCAATTAAGAAGTTGGATAGCTAAGGTACTGCTGAAGATTCATCACAGAGAGAAAAAAAAAAAATCAGCCAAAATGCCATTAATCTAGAAGCCATTTGTGCATGGTCCCTACCAGATAGTTGAACACTGTGGCCAAATATTATCTGATGTTAACAAAGCAAAACTCTATGAACAGGTAATTCTCACTGCTTTTTTGTTCAACTTATTTTTCCCCTAGGCTAGTAGTGTTCACACGTGAGAGATCCATACCACTATTGAACATTCACCACATTAGACTAGCACACAGAGGCTGAGTGGTTTTTTGTTGTCCCACCTTAGGATACCTAGTAAAAAGGGAAAAATGGCAATGTACCCCACCCGAGCTCTAACAGGATCTCTGAATTAATGGCCTTCTGTGTTCCATGTGTCTCTTCAGCTACACTAATTCCTTATGCAAGACAATTCCTCAGGGATGATTTTTACATGACAAATGCTTATCCATTAGGAAAGAAATCCAGACTACTGCATTACTTCACAAAAGCACAGTACATAGGCTATTATATTGACTGTATCCAGATAATGACTGGGGTGAAGAATGACTGACTGCTGAAATCTCTTCTAGCACAGAGATGGCAACCAGCAGAGAGGTTACGACTGCAGCTCTACTTAGAGCAGCATTAGCATCCAGCACACTGGTGATGCAATCGGTTTGTGCCAGTTAGTTAACTGGTGTTAATTAATTGCAAAATTCTAAGCCCAGACCTTTTCACACGAGACATGAAATTAGGGATTGAAGAAGAAACGCAAAAATAGTAGACAGTACCAAACCATTTCAGCTTGTTATCTTTTTTTAAGCGATTAAAATGAGACTCCAGAATGGGAACAGCTCTTTTTCAAGGGCTCCTATGTAAGCCCTCTGGGGTTGACTTCTATGCTACGCAGAAGTTTGACACGGGTGCTAAACAAAACCCAGCCAGGATGCAGTGCCCCTGCAGCACTGCAACTGAGCCCAACGACACCCTACAACTTTGGTACTTCATTGGATCCTGGGACCACACAGGAAATGTCTGGTGTGCACAAGCTCAGAGGCAGAAAACGATGCATTTCATAAATAATAGCTGGGTCACAGTGAGACTGTTCCTAATGGGGAATCCTCTTCCAGCATGCTTATCTGCAAGTTCCAGCAGGTCTGAGGCACGTCTCTAGCTCACGCTCCATCCCATGTTATGACTGGAAGATCTGACTGGATATGTGTAGGAAATTTTCCTGAAAACATTAGACTAATCCAGACACGAAGTATTTTCTTACCTTCTCCCACACAATACTATTTTTTGATTTCTAATTAATTTCTGATCAGAATTTCTACTGAATTTCTGAATCTTCTTTCTACTTACTGTGACCTTGTACTCTTAAGAGATGATTATGGCCAAAAGTGGTAACTGCAGGTTCCTGACTTACAGAGCTTGGATCTTAGGGAGAAAGAGCAAGACCACACAACGTGGAAGACTGGAGTCTTGCTCTCCTTTTTCAAACACAGTGCTTAATTGAATTAGGACAGTTGTATCCTCAAACTAGGAGAAATACCTAGGATCCCCCACCTATGCACCCAGGGGACTGATAATACCCTGATATTTATCTTTGGTAAATAAAGCCAGGACCTGCTATTTACCCTACAAATCAATCTTTAACCAGTTCAAAGTTATCAAAGTGCCCAGTGGCAGTTCAGAAACAAAGGTAGTTGAGGAAAAGTAGCAACGAATGTGGGTAAACAAGTTCAGAGCACACCTTAAAAACTCACGCAGGCCACATCACCTGAAGTTTTGAATAAACTTGTCTTCACAAAAATAAAAATACTGAAAATACTAATGGAAGCCTTTCATCTGCATCACTATTTCCAATGAGACATGTCCTCCTGTCACATATAAAAGAATTCTACAATAAAAAAAATAAAAATTGCACAGGTGTCATAGTAATCAGAAAGATTCAACACCATTGACCCCACATTCACAGAAAGAGAGAGATACAGCCTTCTGAGAAAGTATATAAAATACAACAGCTATGCAAAGTTACTATGTAGACAACACCTTGTGCTTAAGTTTCCTTTATCCTCTTCTGTGGAATCTGATCATTTACTTCATTTCCTTTTGATCATACTGAATGATGCTGTCATCCCCAACCCCAAAAAGTAGCACTTATACTCGTAGAGATCATTTTGCATTTGTTTACAAATACATACAGATATACTTTATCCACATATAAAATGAAGTCTGTTTTAAGTATTCAGAATACAGGAAAAAGCTGCATTGAAAACTCATTACTAGTTTGTAAATGATTTAATCTAAAACTTTGTACCCAGTTAGTCACAGTCTGGCAACACTATCTGCAATTACTCACCAGCAGTCTTTGACAATGCAGTCACCTTCTGTTTAGAAGAATATTAGGTAATGGTTCTTTTATGTGGCTCATACTACTATGAGAAAATGTAATACAAAGGACTAGTTCTTTGAATTTGGTTTTCCAGGGGAAAACCTGAAGTTTATCACTTGATACCACAACAATCTCACAATATTTCAGTATAAGCGTAAATTTGACATAACACATAAAAGACATGCTCAGTCAATAACTTTTATAAGAATTCAAATTTTGGATTAAGGAAAAATAAGACGCAGGTACAGATATTACATAAAACAAATGTATAAAGTGACAGCTAGAACATAAGCAAAACACAAAAGTACAAGTATGCTTATGTACACCAATGATCTTAGCATAAGTAATATGTAAACCTCACAGCATTGCTAAGCAGATTGTGTCACGAGTGTTAATCAAGATCAAAAATGACACAACATTTCAACCTTAGATGGGCAGAATATAGTAAGCTCTTCACTTGAGACCAATCCACTTCCAAGAAATACAAAGGGTGTGCATAAGAGTTCAAAATTTTCCAATAGGTTTCACATAAAAAGTACGTTCATTTTCCATTTTTCACCTTATATCTATTTTTAAAGAGATCTATGAATAATGCTTCAAAACAGTTAAACAGCGTTGGCTCTACAGCACTCAGGATACCAGTTCAGGAAAGCATCTAACCATCTGCATTAACTTTCCCGCCTTACAAAGGAGGTTTATGCAGAGGCTAAAAGGTAAGCACATACAAACCAGACTCAATTAAGTAAAACACTTTTCTTTCAGTTGCAAAGAAACTTCACTCAAGTACGCATTTATGACCTCAAATCTGCTTCTGTGTAGTGCTGGCTTCTAGGCAATACCACTTTCACAGTGAGAAAAAGGCTGCTTGTGACTTGCTTTGCTAGTTGAGAAAGATCTGCTGAAATCACAGGATCATCGCGCTTCCAAATTAAAGAATTTGAATCGGAAGGAAACTCCCATGCAATCCTTATTAAAATCAAAATGTTCTTTGCTGGAATATCATTTGTAACTATGTTAAGGTAATCCCAGCCATATGATGATGTAACACAGAGTGAATAGAGACTGAATTTCTCATATGCAATTTAATTCTGCTTGAATAAAACTGAAACCCCCACCACAGCTGCCATTTTTCAGTGATAAAACCTTTCCAGAACTCATAAATGGCCTTAGGAGCCTTTTAAACATCAAAGTGTTTGTAAAAAAAACCTTGAGCTCACTTCTGCTAAAGATCTTGACTTATATTAATTTGCTCCTCATTTGTATCTGTCTGAAATGATAATCTGGTCCATGACACTTCAACATTATATGGAGTTCGGGAAACCAAATATTTACCTACTGTCAAACTTCAGCTTTATTCATTTTGTTGTATTTGGTCTAACAACATTTGGGTTTGTATCTCAGAAAATGACTAACTTTTTTATCTAGCACAAAGGTTTATTTAGTCTCTCTCTTGTGTAGTGTATACATGAGAGAACGCTAAAAACTCTGCGTTCTCCCCTATGCTCCACTTTAGTGCCTGCAATGACCTATTCCTGCGTTCAGAAAGCTCTTTAGGTTTTCATTCTCTGCAGAAAAAACACCTCTCCAACAAACACAGGTTTGACATTGCCAATTGCTTCCTGAGTCATATAGATCTAACTGTAAAATGTCATAGTCAATTTGTTACAGATAATGGTTATAGACTTAGGAAACAACAAACCAGATCACTTTCTGGTCTTTCCAGTATAATTTCAAGATGTGATCAAAACTGTTTTCCACACCAGAAATCACAGCCATAGGAAACAAATTTTAGTTATTAATCACATTTAGTGCATGAATTCTGTGATCTGCATGGAGTCTAGACCTTCTGCTCCTTGCAGAGACAGACCTTGAGCTATTCTTGCATGAATTTGAGTGGCAGAGGTAGAAACTGCTTCATTAAGGCACAGAACCAAAAGAGGAAGAAGAGAAGCTAAACCCCAGCCTTTGATGAGATAAGGATTCCAACTTGGGCATAGGGGGTGGGTTTTGGGGTGTTTATTTTAAGCAGTATCTCTTCACTAGTTTCTCTCTAGTAGTTGTTCTTCATCTCCCTGTATTTCTTCAAATTTGTCAGTACAAGCTTTGGTAACAAAATGGCAAGAAATGAATGCTACAGCATCCAGTGCCTGTGCCAGAACAGCACAAGGAGAGACAAATACTCTTCTATTGTATAAGGCTACACCAGCACAGTTAGAAATTGTTTGCCTGTTATCATCACAATACATTACATACTCTTGCCTCATTTTCTTTCCATTCTCCCAGCGTTTGTCATTCTCAATTTCTCTTTTCTTTAGATATTTCAACTTAGAGTTACTGTAATCAGTTTCTTATCATGAATTTTTACCTAAAGCTACATTTCAGTTTACTTTCCACCCTCCCTGGGGACGTTCTGTGATTTACCTTCTATTAATGTTAACAGCAAAACCTTGTTCTACACATCATCTGCAAAGAAGCTGACTTTCTGTTTTGACCTTTCTTTTCCATCTATGAATGGAAGTATTATATACATTTAACAGTGTTCATATATGAATATCAGCGAAGAGCACAAATGCCAGTGGACAGCAAACTCCCTTCTCCACAGAACACCCTGAACACTGTTCCTGTTTAAGTGCTCAAACATGTACTTTGTCTCAAGTGAATTCTCTCACAGCAGCGATTTTCTCCTTTTAATCTATTCATGAAACTTCACTAAACAGTAACCTTACACACTAGCAGAACTGCAATGAATGGTTTCCACCTTTGATAGCCTTTTTATTCTGTTTGTTACTCAGTAACTGAGAGTCTTTACAAGAACAAAGGCAACTTCCCTTGAGTGGCTCAGCCACTTCCTCTTGTTAGCAACACGAACCAATTTGCTATCCAACTTTCTCACCAGCCAAAACACATTTTGAAGTGCATATTTAAGTGGTACAAGTTTTACCGCTTTCTTGTAAAAACAAGCATACAATAGTTTCTAATGTATCAACTCGCAGTAAAACCAGAACCAGTTATGGTTTTATTTTCAACTGACACGGTTAGTAGAGGGGAACCCAACATGTGTACCTAAGGAATCATAATTTTTAGCACTAGAAGGAAAATAAAATCCATGAAAAGTCTCAAATCAATTTTTAATAAGATGTTACTCTATCAAATCTACAGCTTGATTTACCTAGTGTTTTCTTGGTTGTTTCTGAGGATGACAGCACAGCCCTGCTGTAACACCTCTCATTTTCACAGTCAGCATAACTGCACACCATAGAAAAAGGAAGAGAATAACCTATTCTTTGTGCTCATGGTATTCAAGATTTTAAACTGAATCACAGAAAAGAAACTAGAAAATAGGCTCTCCAAAGAGAAGAAAAGTGACGTACAGGAACAGGTTCCCTTAGAAAGGTGTGAACCTTCCATTAATGGAGATCTTTTAGAACAAGTCAGAAAAGCGATGGTAAGGATTTGCCTAAGGAGAGCTGAACCTGCAGTGACACACGAAAACGGATTAATAAATGTTGTTAAGCCTCACTCTTCTACAATCTTGTAGGCATGACTGTGAAGAAAGCACAGGTTAATGTGCACCCTGTGGCATGTCTACACGTGATTCTCAAGCATTCTAAAAGCCCATCCATCCATTTAATTCTGCACAGAATTCAGGCATTTATTAAAGATGAGTAAGCATATGTTTTCAACAGAGTTTCTACTAGGGCTGAAAAGATGAGAATTTGATTCACTTCATAATTCCCTTCTTCCCAAAGCCATTATCTGATGACAATATCCTGATTAAATTATTTTTGGTTTTATTTCTGTGAGCCTTATTTATTCCTGATCTTCGCTGTCATTTGCTAAGCCTGTCATTCACCACGCAGATCGAAACTGAGAATGTGCTACCTTTCAAAAACCCTCATTTCTAGATACATTAATAGGGACATCATCAAGAGCTGGGAAACAAAGTTCTACGTGGTTAAAATTATTAGCATTTGTACCTCCTACTGAATGATTTATGAAGAAAACAAACATTCCTTTGTTAATGTCTTTTGTTTGTGCAACAGAAAATAAAGAGTAGTAGAAATCCAAAAGAAAAATAAATGGCCAGCTGAGATGCAAACAAACAAGAGGAGCAAACATTTTCCCCAAAGTACAAATGCAATGCAAATTTACACTGATGCACTGAAAATTAATGTTTATTGGTATTACAGGGGAGATAAACTAACAGCACTGCTTTGAGCCCAGCATCTCATAGGCATAATTTAGATAAACCACAAAGCCACATAACGGGTGGTACAGAAAGAGAAAACTCATTTGAATTGCAGTGACAAATGGCAATATAAAACCATCAATTTACTTTGTGAGAGCAAGGTAGTAAGTACCTCTAAATGAAAGACAACTTCTTCCTAATAAACACAGAAGATACCAGATAGGATTAGTGACAGCAAAAGGCTTAAAAGCCAAAGACACAAAATACCAAGATTGTAGGTGAAGTAGGTTACCCAACGTTTTAACGATTTATTGTTGATTTTTTTATCCTCCCATATTTACAGAATCGTCTTTCTCTGCGATGTCAAAGCCAAGATATTTCCTCCCCATCCCCTTCTCACACACACTGAGAGAGATGGAAATGCTAATATTTACAAGAAGCACAGAGCTTTCATGTTACTTCCACCATGGTTCAGTAGCTATGTAAGAAGTCTAGCAATAAACAAAAAGTGGTTGTGTGTCTTGTGTTATTGTTACAATACAAGAGGTCAGGAATAATGTATGTGTTTCTTGGCACACAGTCAAAACTACAGGACTGTGATGGAAAGTTTATTTTCACTGGCTGCTTACACAAGTGACTACAGGTGGCAGAGACCAACACACTTGGATCAGCATTTCTGTGCTATACAAAAAGTGACCTGTAAAACTAGGAAAGTAGCCCTAAATTAAGAACAAAAAAGAGAACAAAAAGCCTGCATTTCACTGAAGTGTAGTTGACTAAATTGAGCACTAATGGAATGCTCCAAACGTGAAGTGGCTATTTCTTTCAAGAGCTTTTAACATATTCTCAAATAAGACTTGAAATCTTTGACAATTCCTATCTAAGTGGAGTTATTTTATAGTGCACTATCACTATGGAAGCAGTTAAAAAAAACCAACAAAACCAAACACAAGAAAACAAAACAACGCAAAACCACCACCACCTGAAAAACCAACTCAGCTTTAAATAGAAAAAGAAATGATTGTTCCACATTTCAAACTGTGGTTATTTGGTTGTTTAGCTAATTTAGTAATGAATTCAGGCATTTATAGAGAAGGAACACATCCAGTTTTTAGGAAGGGATACTATCAAAGCTCCAAGTGTCAGAATTTGACTAATTTTATCATCCTTTTTTATCTCCAAAGTCAATATAAACCTACTTACAGGATTATTTGCAGGAAGTGCTTTAGCCAGGAAGACCAGTAAGAGTAACTCAACAAGAATGTTTGGCTAAAAAGTGACTTCCATTATCAAATTCTGGGGATGATATAATTATTTTTTGAATAATTATATATTGCAGCCAGTCTCCTTTCCTCCTCCAAGGTCAGGGGAACTAAACCTTAATAAACCAGAAATCTACTTCCTTCAAAAGACTTCTGTATTATTAGGAAAGCAACTCATGAAACTGTCAGGAAATAGGAATGGGTAGATGAGCCACATACTCCTGTGTGCTGGTTGTTACACTAAATTGATATGGAGGTTTTAATAATAAGACTTAATTTACCTCCAGTAAATGAATTAAATTCTTTAGAAGTAGATTCAAAGAACAGCTGTTAAAGACAAGGGTGCAGCAGTATTTTTCTTGATACAAAAAAGGGGAGTGGCATTGCACAACCTGGACTCCATCCCCAGCTTTAGAGTTCTGCCCTACAAGCAGCCACTTGTGGATTTCAGAGCTAACTGTGCTACCGAAACAAACAGCACAGGCTATAATTTCTTTCAGAACAAATGATCTTACTGTACCCGCAATATTGAGCCTTGTGGAAAGTTTGAATGGCTCCAGAAGGAGAATCATCCCCCAGAAGGCCAGGTGTTGGGCTTCTTATTTTCCACTGCTTGAAAGCCTGCTCCTGCTTCCCCTCTCTTCCCACTCGCTCTCCTCTGCACAGTGCTCCCTCAGATCTTGCCTTCTTATCCCACACCTCTGAGCTGTCAGCAGCTACCCACCTTCCTGCTTGCCTAACACCTCTCTTGCCTTCATCTAACAATATCTGACACTCATCCTCAGCCTGCAATTTCTAGTCTGCTATTCCATATAAAACCATAACCTTCAATCTTGTTACCCTCCTCATACTCATTTTGTTTTCTTTCCACTCATTAAAACTCCCACTCATTACAAAATAGACAGTCCCACAACCCAGTTCTCCTTAACCCTTTAACAACCATCTCATTCCCTGTAACTCCCTCTTCATGCAACTGCTCTGCTCTCTTGGCTTCTGTGACCTACCTGAAAAGGCGCCCACTGCTCTGCACAGACTCCCAAGTCCTCCAGTCTCTTCTCTCAATTGTTTTGTCTCTATTTTCCATAATAAGATACATACCAGTATTCCCATTATGGATCTCCCAACACAACTCAACATCACTGAATGCACTGGGGATGGCAACATTTCACCATGGTTTCCTCTGCTATAATCATCGTATTTTTCCCTTCACCTCGAGAAGGCTGCCTCCTCCAACTCTATCACACCGGCACTCAAATCTGTCGTCTGCTCCCTATCCATTATCTCAAGCCTCCTCTTCTTTTATCAGATGGATATTCTTGACTTTTTCAGAGAGAAATCTAAGAAGTTATGACATGACTTAGTTCTTGGACATTCTAAGCAAGTGACCATATCTTCCATTGTCTCCTGCACACCAATCTTCCACAAACTCAGAAAAATTTCAGGCCACTCATTTCTCCTTTTCCAGTGGATATTACAGCTCTGTGGAGACACACTGACTATACCTTCATAACCAAACCTTGGCCTCACTGTCTTTCGACCAAAAATGTTATAAAGCTGCCAGGTGCCCTTACAGAATTCCTGATTTCCTGTAAGAAAAAATGCCAGAAGATGTGCAATTATTTGCACAAAGTCACATCTAAAACAACTAAGAATGTCACACTATGCTGACTCAGACTGATACTAAACCCAATCTTTATGCACAAAAATCTTACAGGGCCTCTAACCTTCATCCTCCACTGCATCACACACTGGTTAATCATCAAAACCAGCGCAGAGAAGGCACAAAGACCTTGTGGAAGAACACTTAATCTTGTGCAGCCACAAGTGACACAATTAATTTTCCACTAGTGAATTTCTTATGCATCCACGTTTCCCCTTTTGCACTTTGGATGAAGCTAATTCAGGGCTGCCTTATTTTGCTTCTTGCACGCATCTTAGATTCAACCGTGAAGATGTATGCATGTAGTCTCTGTCACAGAAGCAAGGAAATAGTGCCTTACTCTAGAAGCCTGAAATCAAATCTCTCAAGAGTGAGAAAATAAGAATAATTATTTCTGATTTACAGATGAGGAATGCAAATACACAGAAACGGGGACTTCCAAAGAATCTACGGGCTGAAACCATCGGTACATACCAACTTCCTTACTCTGCTTATGACTTGTAAAACAACTTTCATACTCTGCAGTCTCACCAGGTCTAATTTTGAAGGCTACAGAAAAAGGAGAAAAGCCTAGTAGCAAGTTGGATCTGTACACAGAACATGTCCCAGCTCACCCTACAGAAAAGCACCCGTGCTTCTTCAGCTGTTTCCAAGCCAGCAGGTATAACACGGGAAAGACAGATCAAAAAGACTGTACTGACAGCCATCCAAAACAATGCATTCTGCAGCCAGGGCAATGAGCCAGAAAAGGAAAGTAAACAGCGGCCTTCAAAGAGCAACATGGGGCTGGACCAAGAAAACATGTAGGCAGCATGGTAGTGGCCCCACCACACAGGATTTTGAAGGCACGACTCAGTTGGCCATAAATTTAAAAGTTCCCACATTAAGAGATTTTTTCCCCCAAACTGAAATAGTTTGCGGTCTAGGGACAGGACAGGGAGCCAAAGACTTGTGAACTCTCATTCCTTCTCTGACACAGGCTACTCCATTCCCTCCCCTCCTGTGCCTGAAAATCCCACTATCTGTTTCACCGGAGTACTGTGAAAGTCACTGGAAATTTGTGGAAATTAAGAGGGACAGGAAGACAGACACATAAGAATTATGACAGCTAATACTTCATTTGTTATCAACTGTTAAGCTTTAGTGATGTGTAACGTGAACTTTTTGCTCATGAATTAACTTAACCCAAAATGATTAGAGCAGTAAGGAAAAGCTCACGATTATTTATATGCTACATCTCCACTCTCCAAAATACAAGTCATTTTGGGAAAGTATGCTTTTCCATCCTCAAAAGGGGCTAAAAGGAAACAGTAAAAAATATGTACTTTTTAAAGTAAATCACTGCCTACTCTGTATTTTAAGTAACAATTACAAATGACTATTTAAAATAAAAACAGTTTTAAGTTACATTTTTGAGGACACTGCTTGCTGTAAGCTACATTTCCCACCTGATACATGTTTAAACAACGATTCAATATTCTTGAGGACTGGCTGCTGAAGGGGCTGTTCAGCAGTTGCAAGGCACGCTCATGAGCTTTCAGGATGGAGTAAATCCAAAGTAGATGATATCTTAATTAAAAAAAACGTTAAAATAACCACATGAAAAATAAGTTTCTCTTACCTATTAGTATTCTATTTTTTGCAATGCCATTTTTAATCTCTTCGTTGATCAAGTCTGTAAGTCCCCAGCACATAGAATCAATACTTTCAATGTGTTCTGGACAGTCACTAGAGATCTTATACCTGTCAAACCACACAGTGGAAAAGGCTCCCTTCATAGGTGTATATGGCCTGGAGTGGTGGAAGGAAAGAAAAAAATGATTAACTAAGCATAAGATTAAAAGCCTTCAGCATACCTGACAAATAACAACAATTCAGTTTCTCTCCAGCAAAGGAGAAAAGGAACCTCTGTTGGCTCTGACTCAATTCACATCCAGTCACATTGCATTTTCTTGCATTCAAAACACTGTCCTTCAAGAATGAAGGCATTTGGAAGCTGTATAAAATACAAGTTTCAGTCAGTTCAATGTCAAGGTTGATCAGGTTAGCTAAACATTCTAAATCCTAACCCTGTCAAGAGGTTCTAAATCCTAAACAAAGTTAAGGTTTAAATCCACCTTGGAATAGGACAAACTGAAGTAACTGCTAAACAATATAGCTTTGCAGGAGCTAACTTTACCGGACTCAGTTGTCTTATTTTTGTTGAAATTGACAGGAGATGGATATCGTGAACCTATAGGTATTTACAAAAATTTCTTCCCTCTCTCAATTTTTATTTTTCTTAAATAAATAAAACCTGCCCTGCTAAGGTGAGGATGGCATCTCATAAAAATAACTGAAAGAAATGCCATGTTGCTTATTGGGTTGGTGCACAGACACAAATTAGAGACATAATGATACTTTCACCCCAAAATACAAATCTGACAACACAGTATTACAAGCGCTTTAACATGCTGCCCAATCCTCAGATGATCAAGGAAGCTACAATTCAAAGCAGTCTTTTCTTTGTTTTTAAATAAAGAAGATGAATAGAGCCCTGAAATCCCAAGAAAGGTGATCCAATTGCCTTGCAACGGCTCTACAATTTAATACCAAACATACTGCTTTGAGATTGATGCTTCATCTCAAAACCGAGCCCCCTAAAATCCTTAATTGCAATGTTTAATCAGGGTGCACATTTTTCATTTTTACTTAAGCTCAGATGAGCTCAGATCAGATTACAATCATTCCCTACAAACAGACAGCCTTTGATAAATTTGTCTGGATGGGAACCCACTGAAAACGCTAGCATTGACTTCTGTGCTCTCTCTGGAATTTTTCAGTACTAGGATTAAACAAAAACACAAGTAACCTAAAATGAGAAAGCCACTCTTTCAATTATTTTTAATGAAGGAACAAATTCTGCCTGTATTAATACCAGAGAGGCTTCACATATGTAAATGGCTATTTCTAAACCAGAAATACTGCCGTACAAGAGACAGTATACTATTTGCACTACTCAGTCACACAAGTCAAAAATGAGAGAACACAGATTTTCTTCTGCCCGGTGCCATGAACATGAAATAAAGTCCATGACTTACAAGCTGGTAAGCCAAATATAAAGAAAGAGGCAATAAACAGCAACAGAAAGGTACAGACAGACTACATTGTTTCATCTTTTTGAGTACAGCTTCAGGAACGAGTACCTAAAATTGACTGTTATTCAAAATGGCATACAAGTATGTGATCAAGTTTAGTACAGTGTGAGCCTTACATAGCCCCTCATTTGCTGAATTCAAACCAAACCATAAACTTAAGCACTAGAATTAACAATTTTTTATTTTTTTTTCAAATTAAAGGAAATTCAGTGGAAATATCTTGTATACCAAACAAGTTAAGTTTAAAAAGTGTTATTAAAATGCTTTTGCCTTTTTTTTTTTAACTTCTCTTTAGTATTACCGCTGTCTCCAGGATTCTTTACAAATTAATTGATCAACACCTCAGAAACAAGATTACAAATCTCTAATTAACAGAAGTCAATTACTAAGAGGAGACATTCCAGTCAAAAATATCAACAACAGTAGAATCAGTGGAATTTCTTGAAGTCACTTGGGTGATGTGATGCACAACAGACTAAATGCTTGGGCAAGGAGCATTTAATTCATGCTTTTAGCTTCTCTCTCAAACACTTTTATATTAATACTCGTTAAAATGCTTAGCAGCCAGAATGCTTCAATTTCTAGTAAAACCAGAGTACCTTACAATGTGTAAGCTTTTAGTAGTATTACAGTAGGTTGTCCCAGGATCTCCATGGAATGAAGATACATATTTGTATTACATTACAAAAATTTACATTTATATTACAGAATACTAAAACAGGTTTTGCCACAACTGAAAGGCAGAATCATATAATTTATCAACAGGACAAAATCCATTATGAGATTGCAATACTTGATCAGACAATGAAATTCAGGACTTTTACCTGCTGTTTTTGCAAATTCTTCAGTAAGACAGATGAAAGACTAATGTGTCTTAACCCCACAGGAAAAGAGCCCCAAGCAAACAGACAAGATGCTTTCAGCTGTGTCAAAAACATCCTTGCAACCACTCTTGGTTTCTCAGAAATGCATTAAAAAATAACCTTTACATAAAGCTGAGAAGTAAGATTCTTTTAATGGTTCACCCAACTGGCACATCTGTTTTAGTCATTCACCTTGTTCCTTAAATAAATCCCTTTATTAGCTGGCACACTACAACTCAGACATTACCATGGTAAACAAATATGTTTGGCATGGAACCATCTGTACAGCTCCAAGAATACAGCACAAAATTTTTTCATACAATTAAACCACAAAAGAAAAAAAAAAAAATCCCTACGTTACAGTGACAGAAGAGGCTGAACTGAAATACACAAAAGCAAAGAAATACAGAGTGGAGTGAAAACTCCATCCGGTAAGATCAGCACGGTCAGTTAAGGACGGTGTCAGACCAAATAGTCAGCTTTAAGTTTGGGTTTTGTTGTTTTCTCAAGTTTAATCAAAACTCATAACATTAGTCCCGATGACTTTTTTTCCTCTATGCCTCACTTTCTTTATTCTCTTTTTAAAATGACACTAAAAATAAAGCTCCATGTCTCTAAAATGTGTGCTGTTGAAACTTGGAATGAAAATATACAGCCCCCCAAGTTGTGTGGTGGTGTGTTTGTTGTTGTCGTTTGTTTAGTTTTAAAGGGGGTATGTGTTTTTGTTTCGCTTTCTCTGAAGCACACAAAAGATTCAAATCCGTATAAGAAAACAAGAATTAAGAACCCTCTCTCCTGGTATATCCAACTTTCAAACTTGTACTCATATTTAAGAGACATTTGAAACACAATTTCCAACAAATTGAACTAACTCTTAACATTTAAAAATAAAGAGAAAAGACAACGTAAAGGAGATATGGCTAATATCAAACAGCATTTAAGAAGCTGCCAGCACCCTGAGAAAACAAATCTTTAAAATGCTTCCCAACATCCTCAAATCACTCTAGACCATGTTTTCTGATTACTTTATAGGTCTTCTTTTTTTAAGTGCGTGCATTGAGCTACAATTGTTTTCTCACACATACACTTATTGCATGACACTGCAGTTTCAAGAAGATCCTACACACCCAATATTTGAATGTCTTAAAAGGAAAATCTATCCTGTAATCTCTGTATTTATTATCCTTTCAACCTTTTAAACATGTATCCAGATAGAAGTAATTTTCACTGTTGATTTCACTGTAAAGTTTCAAAGTAATACAGACCATTCAAGTTTTCACAAACTGAAGACAGGTTAGCTTCCACTAATGTGAGCTATATACAAACTACGAAAATATAATGAAAGCAGGAAGCAATAACACCATCTTTTTCCACCTTCCTGGAGCACGGATTATACACTCTAGACCTTTGTAATCACATTTAGAATTGTGCTACGTAGTTTAAAATTACCTTAACAGAAGTGGAGAGCAACTGAATGATGCTACACAAGGTTCAAATTCAGCTCTAAAAACATGCCAAATCCTATCTCCAAAATGATGCTATTAGCATAGCAATTCACATAAAACTACAGGTGTTTTTGTTCATTATCCAATAAATCAGTGTCCCTGTCCAATGTTTTAAGTTAAAAGACAAGCCAGCACTGCTAGCTGCTCTAAATAAGAAACACAAGGATAGCAGACAGCACGTTAGTAAATAGTAAATATTCTTCCACCAACTCTTTCTCCTGATGCACAATTGTATCACTACCTTCACACTCAGTGCTATGATCACCCTGCTAATGCAGTCACATAAAACCCAGACCACTAGTGCTGGCTTGAAGCTTTCTTGAAGTTCCAGACAGAATTTCCGGAGATGTCAGAGAGAACTGGGAATTTATAGTGAAGTTAGGCTTCAAGATTCAAATAAAGAAAGAGAAAGATCAAAATTTTTGAAATCTTCACTTTTGCTTCCTTCCCAAACCCATCTCCTCTCTGTTAGGAGGCAGAGTTGCATGAGACATCGTAATGCTGTCTTTTGGAAGACTGTGCATCCCTTCGATAAAATTGACAGAGCACACTGACAGACTGCTTAAGTTCTACTTTACTCCGCTCTGATGAGACCCCAACCAGAGTACTCCATCCAGATCTGGAGTCCTCAGCACAGGAAAGACCTGTTGGAGCGGGTCCAGAAGAGGGCCACAAACACGATCAGAGGGCTGGAGCACCTTTGCTTATGAGGACAGGCTGAGAGAGTTGGGATTGTTCAGCCTGGAGAAGAGAAGGCTCCAGGGAAACCTTGTTGCGGCTTTTCAGTACTTAAAGTGGGCCTACAGGAAAGATAGGGACAGATTTTTTTAGCAGGGCCTGTTGCGACTGGACAAGGGGTAATGGCTTTAAACTAAAGGAGGGCAGATTTAGACTAGATATAAGGAAGAAATTTTTTACAATGAGGGTGGTAAAACTCTGGAACAGGTTGCCCAGAGAGGTTGGTAGGTGCCCCATCTGTGGAAACATTCAAGGCAGGTTGGATGAGGCTCTGAGCAACCTGATCTAGTTGAAGATCTCCCTGCTTGTTGCAGGGGGGTTGGAGGTTTGATTAGATGACCTTTAAAGGTCCCTTCCAACCCAAACTATTCTACGACTCTATAAGCAAGTCTTGACTCTCCTAAAGCTAATGGCAGGTTTTTCCAATGAAAGCAAAGTTACTCCCGAGTCCCAAGTGCTCTCCTAGCGTAATCTCACTGTTTATACCAGTAGACTGCAAAAGAAAATCTAGTTCACAATTCTGGTTTTTAATTCCCACTGTCTGCCTGAAGCAGAAAGTGAATTTTAAAAGAACAGGGAGGGAAGGCAGAGAGAATCCACCTATTCAAATCAGAAGTATAATTCAAAGCTCTAGTCCAAGTTATATCTTATGTTAAACTGAGGTTCAATGTATCTTAATAATGAAGCTTTGCAGTATGGTAACAGAGCATAAGATGTGTCAGAAATTCAAACAGCTTAAAATGGAAGTACACTTACAAAAAAATATTTTAGAAAGGCAGGCAGGAGTCACGTCCATGAGGAGTAATTTTGGCTGTTCCTCAGAAAGGCTGTCCCTGTTCCCTCAATCATATGCAAGTGCTTTTGATAGAGTTGTTCTGGATACATATTGCCTGAAATGAGAGCTAACTGAGCCAGTACAGAATGGCTACCTGAAAAAATACTATGCTGACAGCTTTTGCTACTTGGGACTTACTCATTGAAGACAAAGGAAGCCGCAATAGAAGCTGACATAAAACTCAGCAGGATAAATTCTGAGTTTGTTTCTGTTTCTTTGTTTCTGTTGGCTTGCTGGGGTTCTTTTTTGGGGGGTGGGGGGTGTAAATTGTGGGGATTTGTACTAATCAGAGAAACGGCAATAACGTCATGGTTGAGAGAAGACCATAAATGACCTTTTCTACACACTGCCAGTTCCTCAGCAACCAGCTAATAGTGGCTGCTTTACGAATTCACTGAAAGAAAGTGACAAGGGGCAAACCAGGGTTCAATCTGTATCAGTTCTCCATTACAGGGTTTGAAAGACACTCTGGGATTCAAAGTGGTACCTTTCACAAGCTGGTGGCAAATAACACTGAGGATGGATGAATCACACCAGCTAAGCACGGAACTCCCTGAAAAGACTGTAAAGCAAGAGCACAGAACGACACATAACTTAGAACCCCACAACTGCTTGCGGGAGGGGCCATATAAAAAACGCGGTCTCAAATTCTTCCGTATTGGAAAACAGCTGAGAGAATACACACAGGAGGATGAATGTCTAAGAGCGCAATGTAGTTAAAGGGATCAGAAATTCAAGATTATTGCCATGACGTTCTATTTTGTTTTCCCCAAGCATGGCTAAAGTATCTCTGACAAGTGTTTGTTGCATTCCATATGGTATTTAGTATATGATGTAAGCATTACACGTATGTATATCCATATGTTCTCCTCACCTAAGGCAAAAGGAGAAATAAAAGGAAAACATGAACTTTATCCAAGTGTGCTTCCATCATTATAATGCAGAATATGTTAAACTTCTACTTAAAGAAGGAGATGAAAGAACCACCCCATGATACCAACCAAAACCCTTTCCATTTGTCCCTCAAACTTCCACCTCTAAAAAGACTTCTTTGTGTTAAATTTATGAATGAGGTTAGGGCTTACAAAAGTGAAGGATTAATAACATTCACGTGAGCCAAAAATAGTATGATAGGCACCATGCACGCTCCCCTACACTGCTCCACCAATCCATCTCAAGTCTGACCTGCAGTACCCCTGCGGCTTTTCCAATCCTAGGCCTCTTGCAAGTAGAGGCTGCCAACGTAGCTGAACAGTGCCAAACTGTCTGGTGGTTTTGCGACATAGCCAAATGGGGACTACAACAAGATGAAACTCATTTCCACCCATGAGCTGAGCAAAGATGTGAACTTAGGTGAAAGGACAGAGTCCTGAGCAGTCCTCACCAGTCACATGCTTAGAGACAAGGGAAATTAGAATAAATTGGGGAAAAAAAAAACCCAAACAAAAAAACAGACAACAAACTCTGCATAGAGACTTGTTGGCCACAGCAAGGTATGTTGAGTGAATGTCTAAAAGATCCACAAAATAACCGAAGTAGTATTTCTTTCAGAAGTTTACTTTCTGACTTGCAAAAGAGAAGGACTGTCAGAATGGAATGCCAGACAATGCAAAGAATCTTTGACCTAGATTTTTTAAGGGAATTATAGAAGGTAAGGTATACTTATTAAAACAAGTGGAGCCTAAATGGTTTTAACTTTACCACGTTAGCTCCTGCAATGCCAATTTAAACTATCACTTTCTATTAAAAAAGGTTAAATTGGGTGGTATTCAGTTCTGATTTAGAAACTCAATAGAAACCTAATGTTTAAGTCACAGTTGTAGCAGCTGAAACAGTATTTAAAGCTGTAGCCGTCCTGACCCAAATAGAAAAGGAAAAAGGAAACCCTTTCCTTTAAAACTATTACTGTAGACGTGGCTTTAGGAATTGCATCAGCTGCTAGGGCTACAATTTGAGTTTCTCCTTTGTAATTAAAGATATACATTAGCATTACGAGGCAGAGGAAATAGAATTCTGTTGTGTTTAACAAGTTTAATCTATGTACAGAAGCACTGATCTTGCAAGAAAGCTAAAGTTAAAGGAACAACCTACTAAAACAAATTCTGTACTCATTTTTAAGTATCCCAGTTGCCTATACTATAGAGAAAAAACAAAACCTCTCTAAGTAATGTCTAAAAATTTTAATTTGTAAAGCAAAATTTGCATTCCCCAGCTGCATGCATTTAATCTCCAAACATATTCCAAATGCAAGTGCCACTACCCTTACTACATCACACTGAGATTTCAAATCCACATATTTTTCCCTTCCTTATTTAAGCATGCTTTTTACCACAAGCATTTTACTTAGAAATTTTCCAAGTTTTTCTTTTTTAATAGTAAATTGCACTATTTACATTCTGTTATTTTTGCTCAGGAGACAAACACATATGAGACTCGCAGGATTTTCCAAAGTGACAGGGGATGAGTGGGACAAAATGCTGCAAACACTTTACCTGTCCAGGGGACATCTGGTCATCATTTTCTACACAGACCCTGCACATTATAAGAATGATGAAAGAAAAATAAATCTTTTTTTAAAAGTGTAACTTTTTACAGATACCTACAGAGAATGGTAAAAAAACAGTTTTATAAAACGTAGTTCACAGAATCACAGTTCAGTTATGTTCTATTGCTTTTACCCATAAAATGGAAGTATCCTCTGCAGCGTTTGCTGAAATCAATGCTAATGAAGCCAGATAACATGTTTTAGAATTCTTCTAGACTGGGCTGGTTTTCCAAAGTAATTTTCAAACACACTGACTCTTGAATCAAAACATGTCTGAACCTCTGATGTCTTAGTAAATCAAAAGTATGTATGTTTCAGTGCCTAGGATAAAATCTAAACAAAATGTAAACATAAACCCCATCCACCCTCCACAAAGAAAAAAAAAAAAATTCAATGTTTTGTTGAAAAATGTGAATTCCACCGCTTTTCAGAACTCTATTTAATAGATGCAAAGAATGTATAAGGCCAAATCCATAGATCTATCTATCAGCAGAATTATATGCATCAAAAACGTGAAGAGGTATTCCTGACCTGCAGTTTATTCTGCCAAAGCCTCTAGCATTGCAGTAATATCATCAAACCTGCTTTTACTGGCATAACTACTTTGACGGAGAGCGTTCAATGTGTATGTGGTAAGTTATGCTGGAAAAGACAGCAGTTTATAGAGTATGAACTACATCCACATTAACAGCATTTTGCCAGAAGAGCGTATTAGCCAAGCAATCCTAATACGGTCTTGCCTAACTTCAAGCTTTTGTTTGATTTCATCATCAGTGTAAAAACCTGCCAGCAAGCTTTGCACTCTGCTCCTATAATTGACAATGCAGTGGCAGGTTGTGCCACCTACAGAGACTCTCACTCACACCAGCACAGCTTTCCACCAGCGTACTGCTCTGTCTCTACACAACCAAAGACAGGATCAGAACCTTCTTCAGCATATCTACGCACCCATAACTGTCTACCTATAGGTCTCATTATCAAGGATGCTGAATTCCCTCATTGGTGCCAGACGCATCTGGAATTCTTATCAAAACACATATACACACACAATCAGACCATATATTTAAGCTCATAATGCAGACAAAATTATTTTCATGTCTGCCATTCAAGTCTGGATGTTCTAGGCCTTGTTTTCCCCTTCTGTGGAACAAAGGAGAGCAACCATTACAAATGCTTCAAGAAGCATAGTGTGTTTCGGACTTGAATACCAAAACAACATGAAATGGGTCTGTAACGGCTTCTGTTGTTTCGGTTTCAACCAATAACACATCTCTTCACAAACTTCACTTCAGCATTGCTGCAAACAGTGGCAAACATTATTATTCTTAAGGGCATCTGTTTTATTTCGCTATATCAGCTAATGGTGCTTATCAGCAACAGAGCTGTACAATAATATTCCCAAGTGTACTTCATATTGCCAGCCAAAGACAAATAGTGTGGGTATTTTTTATTCTTTGAACATACAATTTTTCACAGTTTTGCTAAAAACCACTTCTGAATCAACTCATGAATGACCTCTATCTGCTCTTGAGAAGAACAAGAGTAACCTCGACTTAAAAAAGGTAAAGGGGGTGGAATTAACTGTTATTCACATCTTTTAATTACAACAGTATCTGTCTTCCCATCTGTTTACTAAAGTACTGAAATCCAAAGTCTGAAGATAAAAACAAACTCCCCATAAACACCACTCATTTGAGTCAGGAGATCTTGCTGGTTCATCATTTATACACAGTTTACATCTGTAGTTATCCAAAGAAACCAAAACAAATGAGAAAATTACTGGACCCCAGAAGTGCAGTGGGATGGAAAAATGAAGCACTGGCCTAACAGATGTGGCCTGAGGTGCCCTGGTTGCATACAACATGTGAAGAAAGATCATTTCATAGCGAAGCAAAACCTCCTGCATTTCTCCAGTACCTGATGTGCTGATAGGGAAGAAATGGAGCCTGTCAGTATGTGTGATGTGCCACTGATAACTAGCCATCACTTTAGTCTGCCATCAATGAAGTAACAAGCATGTTATTTACAGAAAATCTTATTCACTACCTACTAACCCAAAACACACTGCTTCAAAGACTTCTACTCATGGGCTCGATTTTCTGTAACACAGTGAGTACATTCAAACTGCAATCTCTCAATTGCTTTTCCTGCCTAAGCAGATCATAAAAATACATGGTCAAGGAAAGTTTTTTTTCATGTATTATTGAATGCCAGACAAAATCTGCTATTATACTTGTTTATACCCTCCAAGAAAATCTTTTTTTACTTTCAAACCTCTGTACCTCGAAAGTCCGCGTAAAATGTCACAATTTCCTTTTCCTTCCAGCATTCATCCACGCTTACACACAAATTCAGAAACTTAAGCCCTATTACCTTTCAAGGAAACATTTTCCTAACTTAGTCACAGACACCTTAAAAATGTATTTATATTACAAAAAATTAAACATCTCTGAAACACAAGGCCATGTCTTTAGACAACTAAATATGGAGGTAGGTGCCCAACTTTTAGCCTTTAGGTTTGACCTTATTAACTTTCAAATTCCCAGGGGTAAATATATTTATCTATGGTCTACCACTGAACACAGGGTGTCATTTAATAACGAGATTTGTGCCTACAGCGAATGTTGAACTCAATTCTCTTTGAAACAGTTGGGTCAGGATTTGAACTAGAAGAAATGTGCCATTTTAAATTTCCAGTCCTTTCTCCAGCAGCTGAAGATCTTTCACATCGTACTTGCCAAAAAGACTGACCACCTTCAGAACCGAAACCTGGCATTAAATACAACAGAATATTTTAGTGGTTCATTTACAGGAGCTAATATAGGTGGGACTGTGATCCAGAACATGGCTCTATAATGCCATAACAACACACACTGGAGTATCTTCTTCTATTTATATCAAGGAGATGGAAAGATACTATGAGGACAACACCTGAATTTGAATTAGACTGTGACTTTTGTGAAGTCTTAACCATTCAGAGTCTTAACCACTTAAAATCACAGCTCCTGGGCAGCAATGCGCTACTAAGCTCATTTTGCCAAAACACATATACATGAGAAAGAAGGAGGAAGTGTTAAGACAGTCTGTACCAATATTCACAAGTGTATTTCACAGTACTGGAGTAGCGTAATTTAATCCTACAGTTAAAATATATTAAATAATACCTGGCAGGAGCCGTTGGGTAAATTACTTTTATATGTTGGAAAGCCATGTCTTGATTCAAAATTTGTTTTATCCATGTTCTTGCTCCTTGGCCAGTATCACCTGTATCACACAGAAGAGTACAACAAGAATTATTTTGTGCATTTATAAGAAAACCTATACAATGTCAAATATATTTATACCGGATTGATCTAATTTCTAAATCACAAGTTAATTCTCCAAAATGCTAAAAAAGAACTGTCTGAACTTTTCAATGAAGATGGACTCAAAACTTCCTAGAAGCAGACTACTAAAGAGGTCCCACAGCATAAGTTTAATAAAATACTTTAGTACATCCAACAGCTTAAGTACCTCCTAATCAGGCAGAATGCCGTACCTCTTACTTGGAACTTACTTTACTTGCTGATAACAGTTATAAACAAAAAATATTGATGAACACCTTAAAGAGTGAGATAAAATACCCGCTGCTCCCCTTAGAAGATAATTACTTTTACCACAGAATTTTGTGTTAACGCACCTCAAAACCTAGTCAAGAGCGTAAAAAAGGATCTTCACATTTAATTATACTAATATTACACATAGGCTTTAAGGAAGTATCAGTCAAACACTCCCAATGTTTTGTAAAAGTTCTCAAGAGATAAGTTTGGGTTAAAATATCTGGCAGGCTCCTCAAAAACCTTAATCCCAGAGTTCAATTTAAATGCTAGTTGAGATCTGACTCTCAATGTGTTTCTTCCAAGTCTTATCAACTCAGCCTATAGCCAAAACCATTGCAGATTGAAGTGTTGTGAACAGATATATAGGATTAATTCTTACACAGACAGTATGTGTTCATTTCAAACAAATATACATATGTACACCAGACAGTTTCTAGAGCTTGTCTTTGCATCACTGGTATCTTCAACTATAACTTCACTGCCACCCCTCTGCACAGCACGTACACACAAGCCTCCAATAAGAGTTAAACCATGCTTCAAGCTTGAGGAAACTGGCCCATCAAGGAATATGGTCCATGGTAGGCAGTAATACAACAGGTAGTAATGTTCAGCCTAAAAATTTGGTGGGGATTCAATAAACTGGCTGCCACTCATGCCATAGGACTTTAGTTTTGTTTGAAGTCAAGGCTCCCATGTACTATCACGTCAAACTGCTAATCTGAGTTAACAGTCTTCTCTATTACTTTACCTCAAGTTGGTCGGTTTGACTTTAGAACTCACCCTATCCTTTTCAATAAAATGGCCAAACCACAAGAAAAAATATCATTGCCCTAAGCCAGGCTTACTGCCATGTTACATGGGTTCATTCGAACAACGTCACACGAATATACCATTTTATTGTTACAATGACTGTAATTCCCCAATGGAGAAGATTTGCTCTAGCTTTAGCACTCAAACAAAATTCAATGATCTTTATTTACACATACAATTAACGCACCTTCAAAATTAAAATAGAAGGCAAGATGGATCCAAACCCATCATTTTTTGTTGTTGTTGAGCACAAATGGCATAACCATGAAGTTCTCTGACCTAAATACTCCAAGTGACAAATAAGCAACAGGGTTGCAAAACTGATGCAAATCTTATTCTGTGCTACGTTAAACAGTAAAATCAAAGTTACATCTTTAACTGGATGGTTCAGAACACATTCCCACAAGCACTTTGCTTATGCGAGTAGTATGGTCTGAAGTTCAAACACATCTCTGATTCTTAGCACACACTCTTGACATGCAAGGGTTTCCTCATGGTTGCTGTCACCTACTTTATGAACAATGTACCTTAAGAAGGCTTCAATAAACATTTTTCTCCTATACACTCCTCTTTTTTCAGTTAGAAAGCAAAAGTCTAGGCTTTGCAAATACACAGGACCAAATCTCAGGTAGGTCAACCTAAGCAACTATCTGAATGCTTATAGAATTGCGACTTACTTAGGTCTTTACAAACTCCTTAATGGTGCAGGACACATCTTTTATCATTTATTCACTTTTCTTAAGTTTGGCCAAGATCAGCAGAACCTTTTACAGTTAATGAAGCTAGTTTGTCTAGAAAAAGTTAATAGAAAACTCATTAAGTAAGAGAAAATTTAACTATGACCTTCTGTATGTCAAGAATCCCAAGCTCCAAATGCTCTGCAACTGCTGTAGAGCACTCACATTTTGATTTGGTTAAGAATAGAATTTGGAGGGCAGGGAGAAAGAGGGGAGACTGTGACACCAAACAAAACCCAACAACCTTCTGAAAGGTTTGTCTTTCAGGATATTCTTAGATTGTAGCATTATATGTTCTTCTGAACACTGCTAAAAAGAAGCAAACAATGCACAGATAATTCTGCTTTGAGTCTGTTTAAAAACCTGAAATAGACCAATGGCATCAATATTCTCTTTTTCCCCTCCTCAAGTAAAACATGAATTATCTTCCTTTCAAATACAGCTTGAATTTCCAATCTTTTTTTCTGTGCAAAGTTTAAACTTAACAACATGTAACATGTAGACTGGATATAAGGAAAAAATTTCTTCACCAAAAGCATTGTCAAACGTTGGAACAGGCTGCCTAGGGAAGTGGCTGAGTCACCATACCTGGAGGTATTTAAAAAGACATGTAGATGTGGTGCTTAGGGACATGGTTTAGTGGCGGACTTGGCAGTGTTAAGTTAACGGTTGGACTCTGTGATCTTTAAGGTGCTTTTCCAACATAAGCCATTCTATGATTCTATGCATGTTACAAGATATAAAGTTATAAACCTCAGTCTAAAAAATTATTATACCTTTGTAATGTCCATTTGCCTTCCCTGCTGAGCAACCAAATGGATTTTGTACCTAAATTTGATGTACAGTACCGGGAATTTTCTAATATTTTTCTATAACATTTTGCATTTACATTCTCCACTTCTTATAATTTGTCTGGAGCTAGCATTATGAACAAAATGGATTTATGCCATTTGACTGCCACTTCCCATCACAAGCACTGTACAGAAGGTTTACAATTCTGGTTTACAGGCCAGTCCACAGCAATGGCACTGTGGCTACTTCTGTTTTAAATTCTATTCTCTGGAACTGCAAAACAAAACCAAGTAAAAGCGCCCGTGTATTTCCCCATTGCAACCATTATGAATGAAATCATATCAAACATTAAAAATTGTAGAGTACTTTAACCGCATGTGGAATCAACCTCTAACCATAATCTTCCCTTACTCCTCCAACATGGGAGAAAATTATTTCCTCAGGCATTAAAGCATTAGCGTTAACAAGAGGGCTGAACACATCTTATGAACTCTCTTTCATTTCTTAACTCACAGAATTTGAGAAAAGCAAAATTAAACTAGATTATAAAAATGAAACTAATTTAATAAGCACATACATCTCTGTCAAACTAAACAGAAGCATCAGCTAAAAGCAAAACTAAGGGAAAGCCACTGAAAGAGTTGGGCACACTGCTGCATGCACATGGGCAGCTCGACAGACTTGAAACCCAAGGCCTTGATCTAATAAAGACCTGTGACGACTGTTTTTTGGTTTTTTGTTTGTTTGTTTTTTTTAAAGTTACGTGGACTTTGTTGTTGTTATTCAGCATGTTAGAAATAACCTTTAAGAAAAAAAAGCCAACAAAGCACACACTCCCCTCCTGCCCTCAGACTGGTCACTGATGCAGGTAGCTACTACCTTCCGCAGACGGTGGCCCTGAGGCCAGTCTGGACACGGCTAGGACCCTTCTGAACGGAGAGAAGTCAGTTTATTAACACCGGCTTCTAGAGGTGACAACAATACTTTCAGCCTGACCCTAAAAACGCCGAGGGCCATTTTAATTATGTACCTCGCACGTGGCTACCCTTAGAGCGGAGGAATCAAGAGAGTCTCTTCTGGAACGTGTTCGCTCTCACGGCAAAGCAAGCCGGGCTGGAGCGTAGCGGCACCGTCTCCAACACGCACCCCACCCGCCCGCCTCAGCCCGGGGGAGCCCCAAACGCCAGACCCAGCCCACCCACACCAGCTTTGCCCACGGAGGCTCCTTCTGGCCGGCCAGCACCGCGCTGTCCGCAGGGAAGGACAGAGCCACAGGGACGGGGGACACCTCACGCCCCTTCTCCTCGCTTTCCAGCCGCGCCGAGCCTGCCG
>VYXH01009037.1:296399-306623 GCA_013397275.1 Burhinus bistriatus
TTTTGGGTAACCTAAAATGTTTTAAAATTAAAAATTTTTTTTTTTTTTTTTTTTTTTTTTTTTTTTTTCCTAGTGATGTGTCGATTACCCACCTGCCTTGGTGCTTTGAGGTCTGTGGCAGTGGAACAAAGATGACCACGCATAAACTCTGCTATTGCTGTTTCACTAGCCAGGTGCAGTGCGAGCCAGGGGGTGAGCAGCAAGTTTACAGATTAGTTTTGCAGTTCATCATGAAGTATTCTGGCAAGCCATAGGGGCACACCTGTTAGTCCTTAAAAAATGTAATGAAACCTTAGCCTCTTGAGGTAGCATGTTATTACCTTCAGAATGGCCCTTGGGTTAAGTAGATGAAACGTCAGTGTGTGTATAATATGAAGAGCATGCTGTGCTTGTATTTCAGTTCAAATTACTGTTCTGACTACTATTTTCCTATATATTTAGGCCATGAAATCTTAAGGCACCAGTTAAATGTAGACTGACAAATGGCATGTTATGATGCCCCTTCATAATGTATGCAGCTGTCTTTTTAATATATCTAGGAGTGTTCTGCAGCAGGTCCAAGAAGTAAATAGAAGGAAAAAAATCTGATAGTTGGGGAAATGAGAAAATTGTATGGTAGGGAGGGATGAAAGATACATCTACGATTTTCTACAGTTTCAGTTGCCTGATTCAAGAATCCAAAATCTCAGCAAAGTAGTGCCATGATAAACAAGTCTATTGCTGGTGCCTACTAGCTGAGACACACCTTACTTTTCATTTGACTTGCAGTATACAAAAATAATTGTGGTATTTGAGACATCAAGACTTTTTTCTTTTTTTTTTAATTAACTTAGCAGGACAGTTAAATCAGGATTATAGGACATATTCACACAATTACCCTTATTTGTAATATTTTAATTTATCTTGCCATCTTTCATGAGCATTGTAATTTTTGAGGGTGACTGAACAAAGGTACAACAGTGACCTGTGGCCTTGGACAAACTCTTCTGCACAGTTACGGCAACAAACCATGATCAAGCCTGTTTAAAGCTTATGGTTTGTCACTCCCTGCCTCTGAGTTACAAGCTTGGAGGTACAATATTTCTTTGTGCCAACAAATAAAGCTTGATGCCAGGAACAAAACCAAGGATAAAATATCAGACCATATAAAAATAGTACTCTAGGTTTGGAGGATTTTGTGTGTTGTTTTTTTTATAGAGAAGCAGTCAAGGCATTTATTCTTTCTTTTCTATTAAAAAATAAGCAAAGGGCTATCTTTATCTTTCCTTCAGTAGAGAGAACTCCAGGGCTTCAGGGGAAAGACTAATATTTAACAAAAAATAAAGAAAAAATAGACAACTACATAGAAACTTGCGAGAGAATAGGAGCTCTCAACAAATATAAATGGAAAAGAGCTGAGTTATAATTCTGATGACAACAAATTTGCTGTAATAACATTATCTATACCAGAGGAAGAGCTTTTATTGGGGTGTGTTTAAGTATATTAATTATATTGAATGTTAATGATATTAAAAATGTAATTTAATGGTATTGGAAAAAAAAAAAAACCCACGGCAAAAGAACCTTCTAACCGTGATAGGTCTGAATCAAGTGCTCAGAAATGGCCGGGAGATGATTGATGTTTCTGGGAGTTTTCTGTTGTTAGAGGGGTGATAGAGTCCCCTTCCCTGCCAGTTTTGCCTTCTACCTGAAGGAGGGAACGTGCTCAGAGTACGAACTAGAAAAGGGTTATAACTATTTCCCTGGGCCAAACCTATGAAGCAGACAGATGTAACTCATGAACACCATGAAAATCATGACTGCTGCTAAAACCTGGCCTTACTAACTGAAACGACTATCCTGAATGAATTAACAGTATGTTAATAACTGTAGAAAATTATAGGCAATATGAAAATAGCTTGCAAATTTTGTTAAACTAACATATGCTTAAGTTCTGATGCTTATGGTTTTTTTACAAGTCTTTCACTGCTGACATGTAACATCTCCAAAGGAATTTATTACATTTCACAGCGCCAATAAAATGTCCTCCCACACCCTTAAAAACGTATTCTGCTGCAATTGCTTCTCTTTTTAATTTTTTTTCTGGGCTTAATGAAATAGATGGATTAAATTTCGACTTAAATGCTAAGTAAATATTGAAATGTAAATATGTGGCCATATTTATGTTTTCTAAAGAAAGTAAATGTTCTGAGCTGTGTTTTGTTCCTTAGGATAGGCTCTTGCGCACAGTGCTCTCTGTTCTGACTCTGTTCTCTCACACTGACTCTATTCAGAAGAAACCAGAAGACTTTAATTTACTTGCGACCATTTTGATATTTTTCTCATTTAAAATGGCTTTGCACTTTAAAATTAACTTTAGCTGAAAACAGTATGTTGCAGAGTAATTTTTATGTCCAGTATGTGTACATATATAATATCCAGAAACGCTATTATAACTGTATATGCAGAACTAAGGCTCTTGCATCCCACATTGAAAATAGTTTGTAGGTATCGTACAGTTGCTGTTGGGTTTTTTTAGTAGGTAAGTTAATCCACAGATGCTTCATTGATGATTACAAAGAAGTATATCTGATTTGTAGTTGAATATATTTACATTTAGTTGATTTTGACGGAAGCAGGAATTTTGGTATGGAAAGACAAATATCAAGTATTTTGATCTTTCCACACACACACGTTATTTCTTTCTCAGTATCATGACTTTATCATCACCGTATCGGAAGATCACATCATTAATACCTAGTCTTTATTACTTGAGTAATAGCTATCCTATACTTGCTTTCTTCATTATTAAGGCATTAAAATTAATTGCTGAATTTCTTTGACTCTTTTGTACATTCTTTCCCTCTCTTATCCTTCTCCCAGATTTTTTTACAGGCTGAAGGGTCTGTCCACTATTTTTAAGACCATCAAAACAGTTACTTTGATCTGATAAAAATAAGCAACTATCCTTAAATTTGCAGGTGGTTTCATTAACTGGAAATCAATGGCAGTGCTTTGACATAGAATTTATATGGCATGGGGTTTTTTTTAGGTCTCCTCTTTCAATGTACATCTTGGCATAGTTTATTCTAAAAAGTTCTTCTAAACAGTTCTCTGCACAACTGCAGCAGTAAAGGTAGGAAGTGCCGTTGGGGTTGCTGTTCAGGCACACAACCTAGTGGTCCATTTATCATGCTAAACTATTCATACGCTTACCAAGCCAAACAAAAAAATGTATTTCCATTCATATTTTTTAATTAGAAAACTGAGTTTTTAGCAAATGATCAATGTTCAAAATATGTACATTTTGAAAAGTTGTTTTCCTGTTCAGTGAGAAGTATATTTTGATGCCAAGTTCTCCTGTTCCTTACTAAAAAAAAGCTTCCTGGCTAGGCTACATCCCTAATATTGTGCATCACAGATATGATTTACCATGGAGTTGGGTGGGGGAAATCGGTCTACAAAGAGAAAAGCAGGTTGTGTTCTGTTTCTGAATACTGTCTGGCACAATGGGACCTTGACCCAGTGTTTCTAGTTACCACAGCAAGGTAAACAAGTAATAAATAAACAAAGCATGTTCTTTTTGGCCCAAGAGATAATTGGCATTTAGGGTCTTGTGAGATAATTTCGCTAGCAGGAGCCAGATATTTACTGCATGCCATCCAGTTTGTTTAAAAGCAAATGAAGCCACAGTCCCAGGGACAACAGGAGGCAGTTCCCTTCTTCAGAAATCTGAGCCTGCAGCTAGCCAACAGCCTGCCAAAACAAATCCAGGCTTGGCTACATTACTGGTGCCTGTGTGTTTCTTTTGCTTGTTCTTTGCAGCGGGTTTGCTGCTTCTGAGTCACTTGGACGTCCACTAAGCTGCTGCATCTGCAGGCATCTCCCAGGCAAGCTCCTTGGCCCATCTTGTTCAGCTTATAGCCTGCTGGAGCCTGGAGGGATGTTCCTCAACCAGAATTCCCCAAGGACTCTCACAGACATGCTCGGGGCTTACCAAAAACACATTAACAGCATTCTCAGCAAATAGTGAAGCTGCTTTCTATTAATACGTGGACTGGTGGTGTCTCCCTTTTGTTTAATACGTTGGTGATTAGAGCTATGGCTGCTAACTGGTATGACTGGTTTTACATTGCCTTGACAGTTTCTGGCAAAGCAGCTTTATATAGCAGAGAGTATTTCAGAGTTGCTTACCCGGGGTAGTGAACTCACCTTGGCTGTGGGAGATGTGAGTTCAGGACTTTTAGGGGAAGTTTGAAGTGTCGTGGGAGGGTTTGGCTCCATTGGAGCTTTGTCTGTGGGAAGATGTTGGTACTGGGACGACAATATTATTCCAGTCTTCAGTAAAATTTCTGGACTTGGAATGACGCATCCTTTGTCAATTTAAACTATACGTCTGGCAAGTTTGTTGCACCTTGTGATTTTGTCGTGTGTTTTGGTATTTCTCTTGAGGACCAGTGTTCTTGCATATAAGTTACTGAATATGAATCTCAGGTTCTTGCTATTTTAAAAGGACATAAGTGCTTTTGAATTGAGGAAAAAGCTGTGAAAACGTGAACCTTAAAATGCAGACATACAGGAAAAAAAACCCAAGATTCCTATTTTAAAACTCTCATAATTTTGACTCATTTTTTTAAGTTCTGATTTATGAATTAGGAACTCTTGAAATTAACAGGAGCGCTCTAGTGAGATTACTGCACTGGAGCTCATAAATGAGCGTGCCCAGATCTGTGCTGCCCCGTTCTGCATTCATGTGTATGTGAATTGGAAGTGTTAAACATATCACACTCTCAAATAACATAGCTATGCTAGCAAGCTCTCTCGTTTTCTCCATAGAAATGCAATCTGTCCAACCAAAGTATCTCGTGTCGATGTAGAGCACTTTTGCCAGTGTAAATTTGAAGTCTGAAAGAGGGCTTTGCTCATATAAATATGTTGGCAAGACTTTATACAGTCACAACAAAATCTAAATTTGCCTTCTTAATGCTAAAATCTGGTTTTGGTTACATTACTGTCAGTCTGGAGTAACTCCGTCTGGTTGACCCAAAGATAAGTTGAACCCAACAAAAGTCTTTTGGACTCACAACCCTGTAATGATATTAGAACATGTAAATGCAGAAATCGTGTTTTTCGTCTGCAAGTAGAAAGTATCGATGTTCACATTAGTTTTGGTTAATTTACCCCTTGTGAACCTGAGCAGGTAAAATGTAGAAATTTATATCAACGCTGGAAGCATATAATACAGAACTCCCTGACAGACCTATTGGTTGCTTTCCTTCTGCTTTCGTACCGGTGGGACTTTGTTTATATGACTTCCACATTTTGGCATTCATTTGTCAAAACCGGGGCGTAGGTGCAAGCATTTTTTTTGGTGCCAATTTACTTGATGCCATAAAGCAGCGTTTTTCATTTTTCAACACTTATTAGCTCAGCTCCTCAGCTGAGCAGCACCACACCCTGGCGTGAAACTTACAGAGGGATAATTCTGACAGGTTTATATTGGCCTAAATTTATAGCATTTCATTTGGGAAAATGAGTATCTTGTTCACATTTCCAGTACAATTTTGTGACTATTTGACAAGATGAACCACCAAGACCTTTGGAAGACTGGAAAACAGAGGGTGTCCTAAAGATACATAGTTCTACTTTCAGACAGTGGATTAATGGAAACCCCATTTCCTTAAATTGAATGCATTATGTTTTAAATTATTTTAGTGTCAGTCCACCAAATTCTTCCAAAAGACACTGTCCAACATGTATATACATACACATATATAATATTAATATTGAGGCAAGCTGAACAGTGCAATATAGTACTCAAAGCTTTTAAGATAACACTTGTGATACCTTAAGATAAAACACTGTGGTGTATCTTTTTCGTCATCGACCAGATAAGGTGTAAGGACATGATACGTCAATACGTTTTTCCTACATGAACATTTATGATTAACTATAAAACCAATATGCAGAGTGACTATCATATATACATTTGTTATGTTTTACTTATTTTTCTTAAATGGAATATGTCTTAAAAGAGTAGTTCTGTAATCTCTGATAATAAGTTCTGGATGTGATTTTTTTCCCATGTGCTAAGGAAAAAATCTATGGTTGGTGTTTACTAATTTGTTTAATTAGACTTTAAGGGCACGGATATCTTTTTTCTGGGTCAGTAACACTGGCCCTTTTCTGTAGTCAAGAGGCAAAGGCTTTTCTCTGTGGTCTATGGTAAAGGGTGCCTATGGCGATGAGCTCAGCTATATCCATCTGAAATCTGGACATCTCAAGTTAGGTGAGATTAAGTACATCCTAAGTTTCTACTTTGGTTTTGTGTTGTTGGATTCCAGGTCATGGCTGTACCATTCTTAGCAGGCCACGGAAAGTGATGTCTCTCAGAAATCTAATTTGGTCTCAGTTTGGATCTCTTAACTCTCATTGGAGCGTGATGGCTGTGCGATAGCAAAATAGTTATGACCCAGATCCGTCATATCCAAAATGTACCTACATTTTTAAAATCAGCACCATCAAGCTAGCAATAACAAGGATTTGTTTTGTTTCCTGCAGCATGGAATTAGAGTATGAAAAATATGAACAGGTCACTGTAGAAAGGTTACCCACTGGGGTGTTGGATCTACTATAAGTCTGGATGTAGAGCAGTTTTTCCATTACATATCTGAATGAATTCTCACACATGTGAAAACTGCAAAACTGGGCCACCTGTGGATAGCTGGATGACTGCATTCTGAGTCAATTAGCACAGAGAGAATTATGTAGAAAATGACATAATTAGATTTTCAGACAATGTGCAACATTTACATTACATTAATGTAACATAATGAGTGTTTTCAGAAACAATTGCAAGGAGACCTAAGCATGCGTTATGTGAACAAATCCAGCACGAAGCGTTATATAAATGTGGATTGCTCGCTGTTGTCTTAAAATGTGACCATTACTAGGTACCTGTGAATTACAATAAAATTTGATACATTAATGACGTTAGAGCCATATTACTTTAAAAGAACTGACAGCAAAATACTTAGATCCTTGTCTGGATTTCTGTGCTTTCCGTTATGCAAAATTTAGCCAATGTTTTCAAATAAATTGTGTATTCTTTCAGATTCAAAGGGAATTACTCAGTTGAATAAACCCTGCTCTAATGAAAGCCAGTATTACGTGAGAGCAATTACTTTTCATGGTCCTTAGCGTAAACCACGTGATGTTGGGAAGTTCTGAACGTTTGAATATGCTAATTATTCTTCCCTTTGCTCTGTGGTAGATGCTGTTTTGCTATATAAATTGGCTCAGGAATCTGCATGTTTTTGTGATGTGCTAGTTGCCATCTGCTTTGGAGATATTCCCATGCACTTTTGTTGACGCAACAGCTATAGTGTTTTCAAATGTTGATACTATGAAAATGTAATGTGATTGGACTTGGACAGGTGCCTTAAACAGACCACCCATCATATTTATTTTGCTGCCAGTCAGGACAGGCAAACTTGTGGGTAAAATGTTGAAGTGCTTTGAACTTTCCAGATAGATAGTGAATAATTTGTGGTTCATTTTTAAAGAGATTTTGACAGTCCTGAAAAAAGTCCTGCTTAACTAAAAGCCACCATTATGATCCAAATAGTCAAAGTTTACTATTTAATTTGATTTTTCGGTTTTGTCATTATTTTCACAAACCAATTTCATTCCAATGCCTTGTTTTTCCTAGTAGGGAAAAAAAACTTGTTAAAGAATAATCTGGAACAGTATAATTTTATGAATATTATTGCTCTAAGTCAAATGCGGAGCAAGCAGCTATATTTGCTTATGTTTATACAATGACTGGATTTGGTGCAAAAGGTACATCAAAGATTCTGTATATATATATAAACTAGAATGTTTAATGTGGACGCAGATGCTTAGATATAGTGCGGACACTGAAGCTTAGATATTCTTATGTCACGAACATACTTGGAAATCAGTGGTTTTAAATCCAGTAGGAACGTTTTATCATTGCCAGTTCTAGAAAAATAACAAAGTCAGGGTTCAAACCACTAATACAAAGTATATACACAATAATATACACTCATGCATGTGTTGTTGACGTATTTGATGTCTTGGTTTTTTACCTTCATGGTAAGCAGAGGCAAAAACTTTGACTTGAAGTCTTAACCTTTTCAAGCGTTATTGACTGGAGGTGACTGATACAAAATTCCTGGGTAGAAAACTGGTGGTTAAAATAGATTGAAATGTAAGTGATCACAGTGAAACAGAGTGTTCTCATTGCAGATCCGGAAAATTATCTAATATTGGATGAAAAAAATGTATTTCAGAACAGGAATGCTTCTTGTGGTAACTGATATCACATTTACCAGAAACAGAATAGCACAGAGGAAAAAAAAAAAAAAAAAGGATTGAGTGAAAAGTAACAAAGCAGACAGTCAGGATCTTGTTCTCTGAAAGATTAGGTGCAATTAAGAGTAATTAATTTAAATTATGGCACTGGAAGATTTGCATAAATGAGAAGAGAATTTTGCATCTGGTGATTCCAGCAAAAATATGGGACTTGGAGTTTAATTTTGAGATGACCTTAAAAAAAAGCAGCTTGTTTTCACATAAATATTCAATAATCATCCTTAAAAAGAGAAAGTGTGCTATAGAAAAGGGATTGTCTGAAGATTTTCATAAGGAGCAAGTGAATCTTTAAGGATCTTCAGAACCATAGCCACATTTTGGACTTAATATTAGCTGGTGATGTGCCAGAGAGGAAGAGAAGACTTAGGTGTGGTTGGTTGTTTCTGAAAAAGAGATAGTGTTGGCAATTATTAATAAGAAAAATGAAGTCTCGAGAGAGGATGGCCTAATGGCAGAGCTATTAGCTACATCCAAAAAGATGGTCTCACATCCTTGCTGAAACGTTCAAATTACATGAGAACACAGTGTGTTTTCCCAGATGGGTGAAAGGGAAACATAATCATCTCTGCCTTTAAAAATGATGACAGAAATAGCTGAGAAAATTATACCTCAATTATCTTGATCGATCTCGTAATAAACTCTGCACACAATCTATCTGTCTTTGCTAGGAAAGAGGTTAGAAAGAAAAAATACGCCTTTTTTAAAGAAGAGGACCAAGACGAACTTGGTGACAAGATTTTTCAAATGAGTGTATTTATTTATTAGAGATGCTGCGGAAGCCAAAGTAGCTGCTGTCTAAGTTTTGTTTTAGTTAAGCAAAACTTCGGTACAGGATCAGGTAAGAGACTTCTGTCATGGTCTTGTTTTATAATGAACAATATCAGTATTTTATACTGAAGACTGTCATCCAAAATATTGCAGTAAGGTCTTGAACAAGCAAATGCTAATTTACAGGGGGGCTCAAACAGCAGTTTGAATGAGTAAGAATTTGAGCTTAGCTTTGGTTACTAATTATGATATGGCTTTTATATCGTGTTTTGCTATTCAGATACAAAGAATGTAAAAGTCCGTAACATGGTGCAAGCATTTATGACCGATACACGTAGGTACAATTGTGTAGGCAAGACCAGTGCAACTCAGATTCTGGTGTATTTTATATGTACACATAACACCTTTGGGGATGCTGTGACAGTGACTCTAAGCGCAAATTGTTCTTGTACTTTAGTTGCAGAAACACTGTGTGTTTTGAAACCTTGAATTTTTATTGAAGATTGTTGGTCCTAATTAATTTATTAGTGTAGAGAAATGCTCTAGAGACCATTGGTGTGAAAAAGATGCTCTTCTCATCACACCAGTGAATTGAAAAAATAGTTCAGAAAAGTAAATAAGGGAATGTAAGTAATGAAAGGATTTTGCAAGCCAGGTGAAAGCTGCAGAACAAGAATGTATTGTCCTGTTAGATCTTACTTAAATTGATGTTATAGGCAGTGAGCTTGGCATAGCAATGGAACATGGGAAATAAATACCTTTGTCACATCATCACATTCCCTTTCTTTTGCTCCATGAGGTCATATATGAACTTAGCTGTACTGACTGAATACAGAAATTAGTTTTAAAAGGGATCTCACTTATTTTAATAGAATGGGCCTCGAGTGATTTCCACAGAAAAGTACTGGAAAGACTCGCCCCTCTCACCCTGGTTTGATTAGCTCAGAGTACTGAAACTAGATTGTACTGTCCTCAAATGGGTAACTGAGAGATACATAGTGGGAATCAATTGTTATGTCTGGTGCCAATGCTTAGGAATGCAGAGGTTTGGTGTTTTGGTTGTTTTGTTTTTGTTTTTTT